>ML796533.1:145989-157032 GCA_009831015.1 Picea engelmannii
AAGAAAATGAGGGAGACCGAATTGCGTTGGCTGTTCTGAATGGAAAAAGAACGAAACAGTTAGAAAGGATAAAGGAGAAGATGTTGCGCATGAAATTTAACGATAGAGCATAACAAAAGAAGAGAAGAATGATAGAGTAGAACAGAAGCAGAGCAGAACGAAAGAGCTGAGCAGAAGTATAGCAAAAAGATAGAGCAAGCAGCAGAAGACATGATTTACAGAACAAAGTAAAATTGGTATGAACTGACTTATCTGTAAAATTGAATGTTTATTTAATCATTTATATTCGAGGGTGGTTGGGAGGTGCTCGGGAGGACTATTGTTCTCAGAGGTTCAAGTGGGTGCTTGAACACAGGGAGTTGTAGCTTCCATCTGGTTGCAGCCATAGAAACCAAGGTGGCAGGGAGGTGCTAGGGAGAACAGGTGTTCTCTGTTATGCAGGTTGGAGCCTGTGTAACTAGAAGTTGGTGCTTTCATCCAGTTGGTGCTGGAACATTCAGGAAGTTGGTGCTGGAACATTCAGGAAGTTGGTGCTTCCATCCAGTTGGTGCTGGAATACTCAGGGAGTTGATGCTTCCTTCTAGTGGGTGCTAGAGAAACCAGAGAGTTGGAGCTCTCAAACAATTTGCAGATTGTAAAACAGAGGTAACAGCCTCACATTGAGTTGGTGCTCAATTGTAAATGATGTACAGAATAGAAAAAGACTGCCTATCATTTCGAAGAAGAAGAGGTTTTCTCCCTTTATGGGTTTCCTCGTGAAAATGTGTCTCTGTGTATTTTATGTGTGAATGATGATATTTACTCTTACTGTCCATATGTTGTATGATTGGTTGATGAGACATGAAGAAATATTGATAACAAATTAAAAAGGCATAAAATTGTTTAAGCTTATAAACAACTGATTCATCCCCCCTCTCAGTTGTTCTAGTATTTTCAACAGGTATGCTGTCCGTGCCTCGATCGAAGTCCCCCGCTCCTTGCTGCTCCTGCTTTCCGACCGTGGAACCCTCACCGGTACCTCCCAGCCAATCGCTAGGGGTACTCTGCTTCCCCCTTAGCCCCCTGAGCCGCAAAGGGGCCACACAAGAACCAAACATAAGACTAGCTTCTCAGCTCGCCTCCACGGCTGAGCTACCACTCCAACACAGCTGAGGTAAACCCAACTCCTCACAAGAAATCCGTCAAGCCACAATTTGGCAGCGTAACGTTACGCTAACCGTTCATCCCTCTTCCTCCAATTTCCCCTTCTCTTATAGAAATTTCAGACCCAACTACTTTTCTAAATCATTATTAATTAAATTTTTTATGACAATCCTCTAAAATTACCTTCCATCCAAGTGTCACTCATCCCCATGGTTCTCCCAAAATTAATTTCTTTTTAATAATTAAAAGACTCAATTCCCTCACTCCCCCACAAATCTCTCCTTAAATTACTCCTAGGGTTCCTAGATCCCCTCTCATGCTTTTAATAACTTTCCTAAAATGAAGTGCTGATTTTTAGTAACTCCTAAATGCTGATTCCCTTTCGCTTTTTACCCGATGTCTCCTACTTTCCATTAGTAAGTTTTCTTTATTGCAAGTTTCCTCATTTCTATTTTTTTATTCCTCTCTTTTATTATTTTATTATTTTTTTATTTATTTTTTTATTTTTTTAAACCCAAAATGATTAATGCGCTTAATAGTCTTTTCAATATAATTATTTTTTTTAAATCCTAAATTTTTATACTCCCACTCTTTAATAATTTAATTCTTCTTTATAATTTAAAAGCCACGGGTTTCACTTAATTTAACTCCCTCATTACTTTACCCCCTTTACTTTTAAGAAGACTTTAATTAACACCTAGGAGGGTTTTAGTTTACGCCCTAGGTTTATTTTTGTAGGATCTTTTCTTAGGGATTTTCAAAATTTATCTTAGAGATGTTTTAATTTAGGTTTTGATTTGAACATGGCGACAATTTAATTAGGGGAGTCGTTTTTAAGAATTTTATCAGGTGTTAAGGTCTTAGGGTCATCTAGGTTGTCTCATCATCATCATCAATGAGACATGCCCTTCAGGACGCACTACGTGCTCCAAGGGTGCCACTCGCCTCGTTTGCTTCTATTGCGCGACGTGCCCTTTAGGATGCACCACATGCTCCAAGGGTGCCACTCACTGACTTGCATTTCCTTGCACGACGTGCCCTTCAGGATGCACCACGTGCTCCAAGGCTGCCACTCGCTGACTTGATGGATTGGTAGACTCTATAACCCCTGGAGTCAACACTCTGCTAGATGAACTTGTGGGAGACTAAGGGCTCTAAGGAATAAGGCCCCCGCCTTATTGCGCGCCCCTTAGAATCATCGTGAGCAACTGTCACAGTCTTCCCTCACAACATCGTGGATCCTCTCGAACTAGGTAATCGTTAACCTACAGTTCGAGCCACAGCAGGAGTGCTAGTAGGCTGTGGCAGGGCTGCTGTCCACATCTCTCCCTCATCCTCTCTGGAAATCATGTGTGGCCCCTTTACTCCATATGTGAGTCTTGGTCGGCAAGCTATCATCAGCCTGCATCATCAACCATCATGTCATATCATTTCAACCACATATCATAAAATCAATAGCATATCATCAAAACAAAACAATATCACCGTAAATGAAACAACCCAAATAGCCCACTCCCTGACTCATTCCGGAGTCCAAGGATGTTCCACCGATGCCTCTGCATCCTCAAGGTCCGAAACCCTGCACACTCAATGAAACTGAGTCAGCAACACCTGTTTACAGCAATAGTAAAACATCATGTCATAAATCATAATGCATCATCATCAAGGTTAAGTGGTTCATCATCATAAAAATCCAGATCACTTGCGAGCAAGTGTCCTCAAAGAATAAGTTTTGTCAGTGTACCAGAGCGAGATGTTACATACACCCCCTCTTGGTCTAAACTTCGTCTCGAAGTTTGTTAGTATAAATGATGAAATAAATGTACCACAATATCATAACTCTATCTATCAAACAAAAAGGGAAACTGTTGGTGCATATCATATGCGTCCTCCCAGGTCGCCGAGTGCGGACTATAACTGTCCCACTGGACCTTGACCTGATCTACCGTTCGACGTCGTAAATTTCAAACGCACTGATCTAAAATGCGGACTGGCTCAGCCGTGAGTGCACCCTTGTCTGACACTTGCAAGGAACTCATGTCAATCATGTGTGTAGGATCACTAATATAATGTCTCAAAACAGATACATGAAAAACATCGTGCATACACCTCAAAGAATCAGGCAAGGCTATTCGATAGGCCACGGGCCCCTTTCTCTCCACAATCTTGAAGGGTCCCATGAACCTAGGAGAGAGTTTAGCTCCCTTTCCAAACTTGATCGAACTCTTATGCGGTTTTACCGGCAAGAAGACTCAATCACCGACCTCGTAACTATGGTCGACTCGGTGCGCATCGGCATAACTCTTCTGTCAATCCTGCACTTCTTTTATCCTTTGTCGTATGGTTTGCATCTGCTCTTCCATTTCTTGGATCGCTTCTGGTCCCACCAGGACCCTATCCTCAAGCCGATCCCAACTCAAGGGCGTCCGACATGGTCGTCCATAAAGAAACTCAAAAGGCGCCATCTTAATGGTGCTCTGGTAACTGTTGTTATAAGCGAACTCTACGAGAGGCAAGAATTCCTTCCAATGCTTTTGTTGGTCCATCACGTACATGCGCAACATGTCTTCCAAGGTTTGGTTCATACGTTTTGTCTGTCCGTCAGTCTTTGGGTGATACGCAGTACTAAATTTAAGTTGAGTTCCCAAGGCCTCTTGGAAACTCGTCCAAAATCGTCAGGTAAACACTGATCCTCGGTCGGATATGATGTTCTTAGGCACGCCATGCAACCTCACAATCTCGCTGATGAAAACTCTCGCTATGTCAGGTTCCTGATACGTCATACGCACCGGAATAAAGTGAGCACTCTTTTTCAGAGTGTCTACTACTACAAAAATCGAGTCGTATCTCCTTGCCATCAGTGGCAATCCAACAATAAAATCCATTGAAATGACTTCCCATTTCGATTCTGGAATGGCGTGTGGTTGAAGTAATCCCACCGGGTGTCTATGTTCAGCCTTAACCTACTGACACTCGAGACATCTAGCCACAAAGTTGACTATGTCAGCCTTCATTCCTTTCCAGAAGAACAAGGGCTTAAGGTCAGCCCTCATCTTCGTAACTCCCGGGTGAGCCATGTAAACTGCTCTATGAGCCTCACTCAGGATCAACATCCTCAACTCGTCGTTTGGCGGTACATAAATCTGACCTCTAAACCTCAATAAACCATCGCTATCAAATGAATATCCCTCAAATCGTGGTACCATCATAGTGTTTTGTCCGATAAAATCCTCGACTTCCTTGTACCAGTCATCGTCACGCTGTAAAGTGAGAATCTTCTCACGTAGATTCGTTTGAAGAGGCAACACCGAAAAGATGCGTGGCCTCCGACTCAAAGCATCTGCCACTCGGTTTACTATTCCCTTTATGTAAGTAATCTCGAAGTCGTACTCGCTAAGCAATTCCGACCAACGCCGTTGTCACACGTTCAGGTCGCTTTGCGTAAAAATGTGTTGTAATCCACAATGATCAGTCCTTAATTCAAATTTTCGTCCAACTAGGTAGTGTCTCCATACCTTTAAGGCATATACGATGGCTAATAACTCCAAATCATACGTCGTGTAGTTTTCCTCATGCCTTCTTAATTTCCTCGAAATGTAAGCAATCACTCGTCCGTCTTGCATCAAGACTCCACCTAAACCTTCTTTGGATGCGTCAGTGCATACCAAGAAGTTTGCATCCATGTCAGGGACCTTTAGTATTGGTGCTGTTGTCAACAATTCCTTAAGCCTCCTAAATGCTTCCGCGCATTTCTCTGTCCAAACAAACTTCTTGTTTTTCTTCTGCAATTCCGTGATCGAGTTTGCTATCTTCGAAAATCCCTCGACAAACCGTCGATAGTATCCTGCTAAACCCATAAAACTACGCACTTCTGTGACATTCGTCGGCGCAGGCCATTCCATAATAGCCTCAACCTTAGCTGGATCCAAGGTGATACCTTCGCCGGAGATGACATGCCCTAAGTAGTGAATCCTTGATTGATAAAAAGAGCATTTGGACAGCTTCCCATATAATTTGTGTTCTCGTAAACATTGTAGTACCAAGCGCAAGTGCTCGTCATGTTCCTTCGTCGTTCGAGAGTAGATCAGAATATCGTCGATGAATACTTGGACGAACTTGTCCAAGTACTCATGGAACACCCCGTTCATCAAGCTCATAAATACCCCTGGGGCATTTGTCAATCCAAACGGTAAAACAGTAAACTCGTAATGTCCAAATCTTGTCTTAAAAGCGGTCTTAGGGATGTCATCCTCCTTGATCTGTAACTGGTGATACCCTGATCGCAAATCGATCTTAGAGAACACCGTCGCACCCTTCATTTGATCAAACAGATCATCAATTCTTGGTAAGGGGTACTGATTCTTGATCGTAGCCTTGTTCAGTTGACGATAGTCAATGCAAAGCCTCCACGATCCGTCCTTCTTCCGAATGAAAATCACGGGTGCACCCCACGGTGACACACTAGGACGTATCAGTCCCAGGTCCAACAACTCCTTCAGTTGCATTTTTAACTCTTTCAACTCTAGGGTCGACATCCGATATGGCATTCTCGCTATCGGTTCAGTTCCTGGTTTCAGGTCTATAGTAAACTCCAATTCTCTTTCTGGCGGCATCCCAGGCAACTCCTCTGGAAATACGTCTGCAAACTCCTTCACCACTGGAAGGTGTTCTAGACCTTCTGCTACTCCCATTTCATTTAGCGCAAGGATCGCATAAAGCTTGCACCCCTTGCGCATACTCTTTCGTAACTGTAAGGAAGAGATGAACCTCAGGGATACTCCCTGGTTCCGTCCTACTATCACACGTCTCTGTCCTTCATCATCGACTAAGCTCAACCGTTTCATATTACATTTGAGTATCGCCTCATGTGATTCCAACCAATCCATGCCAATCACGACATCATAAGATCCTAATATTGTGACGTACAAGTTGACCCTCATGACAAACTCTCCCAGGTTAAGGGCACAGCCCGTAACCTTTCCTCCGACCTTCTGTTTGGCTCCCGAAGCCATCTCCATGAAGCTAAACTTGTCCTGTTTGACTGCCTTGAACTTAATCCTTTTTAGCGCTACACCAGAAATGAAACTCTCAGTAGCTCCCAGGTCTATCAAAATAATAAGGGTCTGGTCAGCGACAGTACCTGTCGTCTCGAGCACAGTCGACTGGTGCTCTGCCTGGTGGTTATTCACCGCTGCATGAATCCGATGGGCCTTGCCCATATCTCCCACTGTAGTAGATCCAGCTGATCCGGACGCCCTGGTCCTCTCCACAGGACAATCATGCTGGTAGTGTGGCTCCCCACACGTCCAACACCCCTTCTTTGGCCCAGTAGTCCTGGTACCCGAAGTAGAAGATGACGGCCCACTGGCCTGGAAACCTGGTCTGTTCTGCTGAACAGACCTAAACTGCTGCTGCTGCGGGCGACGCTACTGCTGCTGCTGTGGTCCTCGGTAAGGTGTCCGCTGCTGAGGTGGCGGTCGTCGTGGTGTAGCAAAAGTGGATCCCCTCTGGAAGCCACGATACCCCGACGTGTGTCTCGCTGGTGTCTATTGCTGCGGCGTTCCAGATGAACCCTGTCTTGCAGGTCTCGCTCGAGTTCTGGTCTGACCCCCACTGAGAAGCTCCTCCTCTGCTATGAGGGCCTTTTGGACAGTGTCGTGCAAGGTTTGAGGCATCAGGATCCTAACCTTCGCACGCAGGCTGCCGTTAAGTCCAAACACGAACCTGTTGACCTTGAGCTTCTCAGTGTTCAGGTGCGGAGCATACCGGAGCAGATCCATAAAACATGCCTCGTACTCGGGCACTGTACGACCTCCCTGTCGTAAGGCGTTGAACTCATTGAGCTGACGCTCAATGAATTCCTCAAAAAGATACCTCTCTCAGAACCGTTCCTCGAACAGTTCCCATGACACATCTTCAACGACCATGTTTAACTGCGGCAGGAGCATCTTCCACTATAGAAGAGCGCTCCCCTTCAGTTGAAA
Source organism: Picea engelmannii (assembly GCA_009831015.1). Classification (NCBI taxonomy): domain Eukaryota; kingdom Viridiplantae; phylum Streptophyta; class Pinopsida; order Pinales; family Pinaceae; genus Picea; species Picea engelmannii. Next base: position 153,117 of record ML796533.1, read on the forward strand.
TACCGCCATGCATACCTTCATGTTGGAGGTATAATCACGAAGTGTGAAGCACATCGCCATATTCTCCAACCATGCCTCGGCGGCTGTGCCGTCTGTGGCACCAAAGAACTCGAGAAATTTCACCTTCTCGAGTTCACGGTGAATACTGCCTGTAACGGCTGGTGCGCGCGACGGAACCTCAGCAGGTGTCGGTGCCCTGGCCTCATCTCTGTCCAATCTGTTGATCAGTGCCTCGGACATGTGCTGGAAAGATCTCATCATTCCCACCACATCGACAATTGCGATCTGCTCCTGTGCAAGGACCTGCTCGCCTCCCTGGGGGTTAGACCCCTCAGGCGTGGATGTTGCTGGAGGCGTCGCGCCTCCTCCCCTAGCACCCCGTCGTCTGCCTCCGCGACATCCTCTAACCATGATTACCTGCACACACACAATCATCTCAATCAACAATAGAATAATCAAATACTATCATGTCAATAGAAGCCGTAGCGAATCCCAAGTTGCGGGTCGAACCCGCTCTGATACCATATGTAATGAACCGACTCGTTACGACAACCATTCTAGTAACAGGTGCAATTTTTTTTTTCTTTAAAGTGTGTGCGCGCGTGTAGAAGTAACCACACGCTTAACTGTACGATGCCACTCGACAACCAACAAAATGCAACCACGACAAGGAAAAACTGAAGGCACACAACGAGTAACTGTAACAATGTGCGATCACAGGCATAAGGCGCACATCACAAACATTAAGACATACTGGGGGTGCACAGTAAGAACATAGGGGAAGACTCCCGGGTGTTAGGGTTACTATTTCTGCATAGGAAAGCAGGGCGTTTAGTCTTATGTCTTCTCGAAAGAAGATTAGACAGGCTCCTGGCCGACTGCTCTGGCAGAAACTAGTAACCCGACCTAGAACAAAATGCACGCAAGACGAACGCAACCAGACGAATCCAACAATCACAGTGACCACAAGTGATAAACGCCCCTAGACCTAAGGTGTACAACTAGTAGCTGTAATCAGAAAACGACACCGGGGGTTAAGTACAGTTCAATCACCGAGGGAAGAATCCAACAGTGGAGTTCACCATTTCTGCACAGAAAAGCAGGGCTTTTAGTCTTATGTCTTCTCGAAAGAAGATTAGACAGGCTCCTGGCCGACTGCTCAGGCAAAAACTAATGACCTCCGTCAGGTGTGTCGCAAGAGTGGAAACCCTGCCCTTAAAGGGCCCGAGACTCTTGATATGGCACTGGACTATTTACGCACAAAAATCACACACACAGACACATATGCTAAGGCAACAGGGGTGACTATCTTTCTTAACACAAGCAGACCAGGCAAAAGATCGATCTCGTCCAGGTACAACAACTACACAAGGAAACCACTAACCCTACGGACGCCCAGGTCTGATAGACTTCGACAATGACCCAACATAGTTAAGACAAGGTAGATCCCACGACTCAAGGCATGTAATACTGGCCCGATAGTCCCATGAACTCCATGAGTAGACGAGATACCCAGCCCAACCATTTAAGAATGTAAATTTAAGTAATTTAAGATTTCCCCATTACGATCTTAGCAATTCAAGGTACTAGGTTCTAGGACCTTGTTTTTTTTAACCATCAGTAACCCAAGTTTTAATCATATTAGGATAAGTCCTCAATGCCTATGTTTTTCATAAGTACCTAACACTAAAAAGGGTTGCACCTTAATTTATAACGACATGCATTACCTTTACACAATTCAATATAAGGATAACATCACATTGCTAATGACATCATATTTGAATATATCAATAAACCATCATAATTACAATGACAAGATATAATGATTACAATATTTAAATGACATTCTTTAAATAACTAGGAGGGACCCTATGTAAAGACATTTAAAAGGTCACACCTAAAATATCCATATTTAAAAGGACAAAAGTGACATTGTAATTAAAGTATAGGTTCCCAATGTCAATATACACTCACATTTAAAATAACATCATAATTAAGTTAACTTCATAATTTGGAAATTACCATATCACTTCATGTTTCAAAAATAACATCATAATGGAAATTTTCAAATAAYATCATACCTAGAAATGRMAATACGTATTAAGACAATCTCTAAAATTGCAAAAAGGACAGAATTGAAAATGACAATTTAACAAATATAAATGACCATACTTGTAAGTAACAATAATTAACAGGGGTCCAAATATAGAATTTACATCATATTACCGATTAATGGTGACATTAAAACCTACAACGTTACTACCATAAAGTAATGGCAATTGAACAACCCAACCGTAGCAATGATACCAAAATGCTTGTAAAGGAATAATAGCAATTTATTCAACATTGTTGTTATAACAATTTAATAATTATCAATTAATAAACCGTTGTAAGCGCAGTCCCAATTAGAAAACGCAACTGTAATTATTGCATTGCATAAAAGTATGGCAGATTAGTAATGTTACCCTAATGCATGGCATTAAGGACTATCAAGAACGCAGACCCAATGGAAAACGCCCCTGTATTAAAGCCCCTGATTTAGGAACGCAGACCCAACAATACGCATACCCCAAACATAAACGAGATGTAATGAAAGACAAATTGCCTTCAGATTGCTATTAGATTTGCATTGTCATTTAAAATGCAGACCCCATTGACTAAATTGAAATGTAAACAGATTCGATTGCGTTCAGATTGCATCAGTTTTGTATTGTCATTGAAAAATGCAGAACCCCAATAACTGAATGGAAATGTAAAGAATTCGATTGCGTTCAGATTGCATTAGTTTTGTATTTTCATTGAAAAATGCAGAACCCCAATAACTGAATTGGAATGTAAGGAATTCGACTGCATTCAGATTGCATTAGTTTGTATTGTCATTGAAAAACGCAGAACCCCAATAATTGAATGGAAATGTAAAGAATTTGATTGCGTTCAGATTGCAATAGTTTTGTATTGTCATTGAAAAACGCAGAACCCCAATAACTGAATGGAAATGTAAAGAATTCGATTGCATTCAGATTGCATTAGTTTTGTATTGTCATTGAAAAACGCAGAACCCCAATAACTGAATTGGAATGTAAGGAATTCGACTGGGTTCAGATTGCATTAGTTTATATTGTCATTGAAAAATGCAGAACCCCAATAATTGAATGGAAATGTAAAGAATTTGATTGCATTCAGATTGCAATAGTTTTGTATTGTCATTGAAAAACACATAACCCCAATAACTGAAATGGAATGTAAAGAATTCGACGTTCAGATTGCATTAGTTTGTATTGTCATTGAAAAACGCAGAACCCCAGTAATTGAATGGAAATGTAAAGAATTCGACTGTGTTCAGATTGCATTAGTTTTATATGGCCATTTAAAAACGCATAACCCCAATAATTGAATTGGAATGTAAAGAATTCGATTGGCACACAGATTGCAAGTAGACTGGCATTTACCATTGGAACACAGACCACAATGAATATTACGAAATGCAGTGAGATTCAGAGTGACACACAGATGCAATTAGATCGGGTTTCCAGTAACGCGCAAACCACAGCAATCAGACGAAATTAATGGGATTCAGTCTGGAAGAGAACGCCCACAGAACATAAGCAAAAACGCCCAATACCACAGTGCAAAAATGCTCAATACACAGTTGCCAGAAGATAACGAAAGGCCAGAAGATAAAACAATTCGCCAGAGGTGAATTAAATTGCCAGGTCTAAACCCAGATCAAGTGATCTTAGAACCAACCATTCAATGCCAGAGGGAAACCAGATCTAGTTTTACTTCTATAAAATATCAGCAAGCGAGATTGCCAGCACCGACATTTTATAACATTACAATCATCTTATAGTTCCCAGCTTAATATCTAATGCTATATACTCAATAAAATAAACGAGCGTACCTATTTCCTTGTGCA
>ML796533.1:158822-172597 GCA_009831015.1 Picea engelmannii
TCACCGTAAATGAAACAACCCAAATAGCCCACTCCCTGACTCAATCCGGAGTCCAAGGGAGTTCCACCGATGCCTCTGCATCCTCAAGGTCCGAAACCCTGCACACTCAATGAAACTGAGTCAACAACACCTATCTACATCAATAGTAAAACATCCTGTCATAAATCATAATGCATCATCATCAAGGTTAAGTGGTTCATCATCATAAAAATCCAGATCACTTGCGAGCAAGTTTCCTCAAAGAATAATTTTTGTCAGTGCGCCAGAGCAGGATGTTACAGAGAATATTATGAGGAAACCTTTTCTCTTCTTGCCGGATATACTTCTATTTGATCCATTATATATCTTATTTCCTCCATGGGATGGAGTCTACATGAGATGGATGTAAAGACAACTTTCCTCAATGGATAAATTGAAGAAGTATAGATTGAAAAACCTCAAGGATTTGAAGTACATTCCATAGATACTCATGTTTGTAGATTAAAGAAAGCCTTGTATGAACTCAAACAAGCTCCAAGAGCTTGGTATGCCAGAATAGACAACTACTCATTAAGACTTGGTTTTTCTAAGAGTCATGTTGATCCAAATCTCTACTACAAAGTTGTGGACAATGCACCTATGATTCTACTATTATATGTCGATGACTTATTCTTGACAGGTGCAAAGTCTCTTATCACCTAGTGTAAGAAGGAACTCAATTCTGAGTTCGATATTAATGATCTCTGTCTCATGCACTATTACTTGGGACTAGAAGTATGGCATAATCGTGGTGAAGTATTCCTTGGACAAGGAAAGTATGCAGTAAAGATTCTTCAGAAATTTGGAATGATGGATTGCAAATCCATGGTCACTCCTATGACCATAGATATAAGAAAAGTAAGAGACTCAGATTTTGATCCAGTAGACCCATCCCTATATCAACAATTGATTGGGTCGTTGATGTATCTAGTAAATACCCAACCAGATATTTTCTTTGTTGTAAACACCTTAATCCAGTTCCAGGTGGAACCAGAAGATGGTATCTCTTGTTTTATGAATATGACACGCACCAGGTTGGTTTGTTGATATGAGACTGTATGCACCAAGTCTTGTTCATGACTAAAGGTATGTCTTTTATATGTTTGGTTTATGCTTGCATCATGGATGGTACGGAACATACTTGAGGCATGACTTGGAGACCCTTTTGATTTATCGTTGCATATGGTTGAGGTCCATGTTTTGGTGTCATTAACACATGCTTGAGACATATCCTTTTTACAATGTATATTTTTGTTATGGTTCATTGTTAGAGGCACATATTTGTGATAGTGGGATATATTTGATGCATATATTATGGTATATGGTATGATGCATGCTTGAGGTACATTTTGTTACTTAGTTTGGATACTTGATGTTGATATGGTCTATATGAGTGGATTTGGTTGATATATCAATGATAGATACAGTGATAGGGATAGTGGCATGTTACAGGTTGATGTGGTAGGCTGGATATAGTGACAGGTTGATAGGTTACAAGTTGATGTGACATTGGTAGAGACAGTGACAGTGTCAGTGATAGTGGAAGTGATTGTGGTAGTGATAGTTTGGTCTACACTTATATTTCATGTAAGAAGGATGAGGCAAGGAAATGGGGTTGTAGCCTCCTTCCGGTTGGTTTTAGAGAACATAGGGAGTTGGAGCTTCCTTCATGTTGGAGCCTGAGAATAAGGGGGTTGTATCCTCCTTCTAGTTGGAACTAAAAAATTTAGGGAGTTGTAGCTTCCTTCATGTAGGAGCCTATAAATAGGGGGGCATAGCCTCCTTCTAATTGTAGTTGGAGAATTGGGAAGTTGGTGCTTCCAATGAATGTATTATTTAATATATAAGAAAATTATTTTGTGGTTTTCTCCCATTTGGGTTTCCATGTAAATTATGGTGTACTGTGTCTATGTGATTTTTTTATTATGCATTGTTGATTTATGTTGTTGATGATATATTGAATGTTAATGATAAAATGTTGAAAACTATTGTAATTAAAAGTGGTAAAAGTGCTCATATTGATTCACCCCCCCTCTTAGTATTCCAACAATTGGGATTAGAGTAGATCCTTTAAGAAATAGTTTAACCACTGGAAGGAGATCACGTAATACTCTAATATTGGAGAACCAAGGTTTGATGGTGAGAATTATTCCTTTTGGAATAAAAGGATGAAAACATTTTAATAGGCACAGAGATTTAATGTTTGGTATTCAGTAGTAGACAGATATGCATCACCACCCACTCCCTTAACTGACAAATATGGAAAGAAACTCAGTGAAAACAACTCAAAGGCTAAAGGCACCATTCTGAGTAGTATGTATGATTTCATATTTGTCAAAGTTATGCATTGCAACATTGCAAAGGATCTTTGGGATAAGCTTAAAAATATTTACAAAGGAGATTCTAAAGTCAAAGGAGCTAAGCTTCAAACCCTTAAAGCTAATTTTGAGCAATTGAAGATGAAGGAAGATGAAGACATTGCAGCCTACTTTCTGCAAGTTGATGAAACAATGAACACTCTTAGAGGACTGAGAGAAGAATTTGATGAATCAATTCACTCAAGAGGTTCTAATATCTCATCCTATGAGATTTGATCCTAAGATATCATTTCTGGAAGAAAGAACATATCTTGACACTTTGAGCATAGATGAGCTACATGGAATATTCACAACTTATGAAATGAGGTTAGAACAAGAGAACCAAGTAACGAAGGAATCAACATTCAAGGCATCCAAGAAGACAAAGAAGAAGAATAAGAAAAATTAAAAACCATATTGCAGTTACAATGATGATTCACAGGAAGATGAAGAAGTGGAAAACTTCATAAGAAAGTTCAAAAGAGGAACTGCAAAGTACATAGGTATGCTTCCATTAAAATGTTTTAATTGTGATGGTATTGGTCATTTTTCGAATAAATTTCCTTATGCTAATAATAAAGGTAGTAATGAAGAAGAACATCCTAAGAAGAAAAATAAAAATCAAAAGGGAGACAAGAGAAGAAACAAAAATAAATTATTCAAGAAAAGTTTCTACTCAAAGGAAGATAGATCCTTATCAAAGGAGGATGATGATAGTGATAGTGATTCATATAGAGTACTCTCTGTGGTAGTAGAATATGATGAATAATATTTAGAAGAATAAGGTGAATTTGATCTCAGAGCAGAATTAATCGGTGTCTTAGAAGAACTAAGGAAAGAAAAAAAGAAAAACAAGTCACTCAAGGAATAATTAAATATGAAAGAAGGATCTCAAAATTCCAACTTAGAAGAAATAGAGTAGAGAATCACGAAGTTAAAAATCCAGGTAGAAGAAGATAGAAGGATTAAAGAAACACTCAGAAGTCCATTAGAAGAAAATGAGACAATGATTGAAAGCTTGGAAGCAGAAATAGTCACTTTAAGAAAATATCTTTAGAAGAAAGATATGAAACAAAATAGAACCAAAATATTGGATGAGATCATCAATAGTCAAAGGCCATACTATGACAGGTCTATACTAGGATACAAATAGATGCAGACTAAGAAAGGTTCGAGCTCCAAGATGACAGAGAAAGAAGGATAACAATGCAACTATCAAAAAATAGTCAGAGGTACTATCAAGAAACAGGAATATAGGAAGAATCAAGAATAAAATCACAGAGGAAATGGACCACCTAGAATATTCAGAACACAAATTCAACAATCAACAACATCTCAAGAAGAAGAAGGCTTCAGAAGAGAAACACCATTCAAAAGATCCCCTACATCCAGGTATCAAACTATTTTTCTTGGTTTATGTTATTCTTGTAACAATTTTGGACAAAAAGATACAAACTATAGAGCCTATGCCAAGAACAAAATAAAATATGAAGGATATTCAAACAACAGTTATCCTAGAAAGTCACATGAAGCACAAAATGAAAATCACAATAGTTTTGGTTCACTAAGTAGTGAAGTAGAGTGCTATAAGTGCAACAATTTTGGACACATGGCTAAATATTGTAGAATTATTGTTCCCCGAAGGGAACCAAATAAGAATAACAAACATGAACCATAAAGGATATGGATAAGGAAGCATGATCAATTCAACATTGAAGAATGATCTCTTTATCTATAAGTTCTACACAAGAAAAATGGTTGGTATGTTGACAACGGTTGTTCAAAGCATATGACAGGTGGCAAGAACATGTTTTTGACCTTGAATAAGGAATGAGATGGATCAATTCCGTTTGGAAAAAATAACTCAGCCAAAATTATAGGTAGAGGCATAGTCAAGCTTGGAAGCAAAGGTGCCAAGGTAGAAAATGTCATACTGATCAAAGATATGAAGGACAATCTACTAAGTGTAATTCAAATGTGTGATCAAGGACACAAACTTTTGTTTTACTCATAAAAAATGTGAGATAAGGAAAGAAGGATTAGGCAAATTGGTGGCTACAACTATAAGAACCCCCCCAAAAAATATATGTCATGAATGAAATTGGAAAGGAAAGATGTTTCTTAGGAAAGGAAAATGAAAGTTGGCTCTAGAAAAAAATAATGGGTCACATGAACTTTGATAACCTTGTCAAAATCAATAGAAAGGAAGCAGTGAAAGAAATTCTTGAGATTTCAAAGCCAACAAATAATCTATGTGAACATTGTCTAGAAGGAAACCAAACCATAACCAAGTTCAAATCAAAAGAGTACTCCACCACAAAACCATTGGATAATTTACACACTAATCTATGTGGACCTACAAGAATGAAGGGATTAAATGGAGAACAATATTTTATGCTATTGGTTTATGACTACACAAGAATGAATGTAGTTTTCTTTCTTAGGAGGAATTCAGAGGCATTCAAACACTTCAATATATACAAAGAGATAGTTGAAACTGAGATGGATTTGAAAATCAAGTGTTTGAAATCAGACAATGGAGGAGATTTTACATCAAAGGAATTAATATATTTATGTGACAAACATGGAATAAAAAGACAGTTCTTAGCAGCGAGGACACCTTGACAAAATGGAGTTGTCGAAAGGAAGAATAGAACATTATAGGAAATGGATAGAACCGTGTTGAAATATTCCAAGTTGAGTTACATATTTTGGGCACAAGAAATACATACAACATTTCACATCCTAAATAGATGAATTCTTAGAAGTAACAATGAAAAGACTCCCTATGAGTTATGGAAAGGAAGACCGACAAATGTGAATCATTTCAGAGTATTTGGAAGAAAATGATATATCAAAAGAGAAGATGGTAGGATTGGAAAAATTGAATCTCAATTTGATAATGGCATAATGGTTGGGTATTCAAGCAAAAGAAAAGAATATAAATTCTTTAGTCCAAGACTCATTAGAATAGTAGAAAGAATCAATGTAAAAATTGATGAAACAAGTGAATGAAATACCAAAGAAAGAAGCAAAGACTTAGAAGAGTAGGATGATGAAGAAGGTATAAAAGAAGAAGAAGTAGAAGTAGAAGAAGAAGAAGAAGAAGAAGAGAAGCCAAAAGAAGAGAAAGAGGAAGATGAGAAGTAGATACCTCCCAAGACACCTAACCGATGAGTGTAGAAAAATCATCCACCGGAACAAATTATTGGGAATAAATATGCAGGAGTTGAAACCCAAAGAAGAATATATTTACCAGAACAAAGGCATCTATCATTGTTATCCACAGTTGAACCAAGCATTTTTGAAGAAGAAAACAATGATGAACATTGGGTCAATGCTATGGATGAAGAATTCGATAAGATAGAGAAGAATGAAACATGGGAACTGGTTCCAAGGACAAATAACAAGAACGTTATTGGTACAAAGTGGGATTTCAGAAACAAACTAAATGAGGATGGACAGGTAACCAGAAAAAAAGTAAGGTTAGTATGCAAAAGATATACTCAAATTGAAGGTATATATTTTGAAGGGACCTTTTCTTCAGTTGCCAGGGTGGAAGAAATTAGATTGATCTTAGCCTATGCAAGTTCTAAGAGAATAAAGGTATATCATATGGATGCAAAATAAGCCTTTCTACAAGGAAAATTAGAAGAAGTCTACATCGAACATCCTGAAGAGTTTCTACTACCGAAAAAGGAAGATTATGTTTGCAGGTTGAAGAAAGCATTGTATGAACTCAAGTAGGTCCCTAAAGCATGGTATTCAAGATTGGAAAAGTATCTACAACAACAAGGATTCAGGAAGGGTAATGCAGACAACAATCTCTACATAAAAGTAGATCAAGACAATATATTGATAATTGAAGTTTATGTAGATGATATTATCTTTGGAAGCGATGATGACAGGATGGGTCATAATTTATCCAAAGAAATGTCGAATGAGTTTGAAATTTATTTGCTCGGTGAGTTGAATTTATTTTTTGGATTACAAATATGTCAATGTGATAAAGGTATTTTAATATCCCATACCAAGTACATTAGAGAAATGATAAATAAGTTTGGAATGGAATATTGTAAACCTGTAAGTACTCCTATGAAAAAATTGCAAGTTGAGAAAGGATGATGAATCTAAGTATGTAGATAAGAGATTCTACAATTCGATGATTGGAAAATTACTCTATGTGAAAGTGTCAAGACCAGATGTGATGCAAGTAGTTGGACAAGTTGTGATATTTCAAGCAACACCGAAAGAAACACATGTTATGTTAATTAAGAGAATATTCACATATCTCAAAGAAACAAAAGATTTTGGCTTATGGTATCTAAAAGGGAATAATATATCTTTGGTTTCCTACACATATGCAGATTGGGCAAGAAACATTGATGATAGAAGAAGTACAACTAGATCAAATTTCTACTTAGGTGATTTTCTGGTATCATGGATAATAAAGAAACAATCATCAATATCCTTGTCCACAACAGAAGCATAATATATTGCAGTGACAACATCTTGCACTCAAGTTCTCTGGATGAATCAGACCTTGTATGATATATAGGTGGAATATGATGATCCTATTCTAATACTCTGTGACAACACCAATGCTATTAGTATCTCTAAGAATCCAGTAATGTATTCCAATATGAAACACATTCCGATCAAGTTTCACTTTCTACAAGAATAGGTTACAGAGAAGAAAATCAAGCTAGAAAACATTGGGAAAAAAGAGCATATTGTAGATATCTTCACCAAACCACTTATGAGGGAGACCTTTGAGTATCTTTGAGAGAAAATTGGAGTAGTTTCTGCCCCAAAATGATCCACACAACATCAAGCACAGTAAGACAGGGGGAGAGAAGCAGAAGACATGAAGAATCCAAGTAAAGAATATTTTGAATGATTTTTATATACATCATAGACTTACACAAGGAAGCACCATGAAGAGAAAGCAGAGGTTTCTAGACAGGGGGAACAACCCCAAAATAGAATCACCCTTTTCCATTTATGTCAAAGGGGGAGAGAAAGAAAAAAGGCATGAAAATGAAGAGAAAGAACAAGTTCATGGAGACAGAGGGAACAATGGTCACAAGGGGAGCATGATCAGGAGCATGAGTATTACCATGCCATCAATGTTTCCATCAATCCCAAAGGGGGAGATCGTTGGATAGTTGGTTTTCATTGATGTCAACAAATGTGATGGGTGTATTTTTAGAAGTCTCCAAAGTGGTCCCCTTATGGCATAGCTCTAAGCATGGCCCTCACGAGAAGATGCTTTGAAGAAGTCTACAAGAAATCCATAGGTGTAGTCATGAAGCCCAAAGTTGTTTGAGGAATAAGGACATGAAGGAAAATGTAAATGAGGGTAACAAACTCATAGATGGATAGTCATTTTCATTTCATTTCCAATGGTAGTTAGAACGCCACGTGGTTCCTCATGACTGAGGAGTTATGTCCTTGTGAAATTGGAATCCCCAAGGAATGGTTAAGAGGCCCCTAGTTGGTTTTCATTGATGTCAACAAGCAGTGGTTGTCATTGATGTCAATAGCTATGATGGTTGTATTTGGATAAGTCTCCAAAGTGGTCCCCTTATGGCATATCTCTAAGAATTTCCCTCATGGGAAGATTCTTTGAAGAATTCTACAAGAAACCCATAGGTGTGGTCATGAAACCCAAATTTGTTTGAGGCATAATGGCATGAAGGACATTGTAAATGTAGATAAAACACTCATATATGTATAGTCCTTCTCATGTCATTTCCAAAGGTAGGTAGAACGTCATGTGGTTCCTCACAGTTTAGGATTTATGGCCTCATGAAGTTGGAAGCCCCAAATAATGTTTAAGAAGCCCCTAGTTGGTTACAAGTGAATTAATGAAAGAGTTAAGTGGTTGTAAAAATAAACCCTTAAAGTAAGGGAAGAGGTTACTTAGAAAAAGTATAAATACACCTCAAGGAGTCTTTCATAAGATAATTCACACACACATCTATTGATTATCTATCTTGTGAAGAACTTTTGGCCTATGGGTGAATCAGAGGTTGAATATGAGATATAAATCCCTAGGTTGCAAAGGAATTTCGAAGGAGAAATTCTTGAAGTTGCAGAAAAAGTGATAACCCTAGTTTCTAAGGTTATCTGCAAGTTATAGGTCAGCAGGGCTCGAACATCCATGGGATATAGTGGATAAAATTGAAGATATCCACAAGTAGTAGAGGAGAAAGTTGCAGATATGTGGAAAAGGGTTTGAGGAAGACAATATCTTATTTTTTGAATATGAAACACACCAGGTTGGTTTGTTGATATTAGACTATATGCACCGGGTCTTTTTCATGAGTAAAGGTATGTCTTTTATATTTTTGGTTGAGGCTTGTATCATGGATGGTATGACACATGCTTGAGGAATGTCTTGGAGACCTTTTTGGTTTATGGTTGCATATTGTTGAGGTCCATGTTTTGGTGTCATTGATACATGATTGAGACAAATCCTTGGTAAATTTTATATGGTTGTTATGGTTCATTGTTAGAGGAACATATTTGTGATAATGACATATATTTGAGGCATATCTTATGGTATATGGTATGATGCTTTCTTGAGGTAAATTTTGGTACTTGGTTTGGATACTTGATGTTGATATGGTCTATATGAGTGGATTTGGTTGATATATCAGTGATAGATACAATGAGACGTTACAAGTTGATGCACAGTCAATTATAGGTTGATGTGATAGGTTTGATACAGTGACAGGTTGACAGGTTACAGGTTGATGTGACAATGGCAATGATAGTTAGAATGGTAGTGATAGTGGCATTGATTGTGGTAGTGAAACTTTGGTCTAAACTTATATTTTAGGGTGGAAGGACAGGGAAAGGAGAGGGGGTTGTAGCTTCCTTCTGGTTGGTTCCAGAGAACACAAGGAGTTGGATCTTCCTTCAAGTAGGAGCCTGAGAATTAGGGGGTTGTAGCCACCTTCTGGTTGGAGCAAGAGAGTTCAAGGAGTTGTAGCTTCCTTTAGGTTGGATCCTATAAATAGGGGGTTGTAGATGGATAATTAGGAAGTTGGTGCTTCTAATGAATGTATTCTTTGATATATAAGAAAAGTGCTCCATGGTTTTCTCTCATTTGGGCTTCCACGTATATTATGGTGTACTATGTCTGTGTGATTGTTTATTATGTGTCGTTGAATTATGTTGTTGATGATATATTGAATGCTAATGATGAACTATTGAAAACCACTGATAAAGTTGAAGAATATATATTGTGGTTTAAAGTGGTAAAAGTCATCATACTGATTCACCCCCCCTCTCAATATTCCAACATTACTAGTGGTAAAAGTACACCACACACCACTTCACCCACTCCATCGCATGGTACTATAAGAGCCACACCATCATCTAATCTTATTACAGGTAGAACTATAAGAGGAGGAAGAACATGAAGAATTGTGACTACACAAGAGAAAGGTAAAGGAAAATTTGGAGAAGGAATTTCTAAAACAGTGAAAATTCCATTCACTTCACAACAAACTATCATACGTCCAGTTGAATCTCAAGAAAAATAATTACTCAGTGGGCAACCAAAACTAGAGTTTCATGAGAATCCTATTGAAGAACCATAAGTTTCGACTACTTCTAAAGACTCAATGAAGATTGAATATTTCAATATGTCAGGAGTAATAGGTGATTGAGAATAAGGTAGAGGATATGGAGGTGGAGAAGAACATGAACGTGAAGAAAGACAAGAAATATCGGATACATCAATAACTGAGAGTGAGTTTGGATTTCAAATTATGGATCCAACAATACGATTTCAAATGAAGAATATACCACCTTCTACATTGCCTAACGTTCATGGAATGGTAACTGAAGATCTAAAAACTTTCCTTTTCAAATTTGAGGTTTTATATCGCAGTTATGATTATTATTATGAAGCTAAAAAATTGAAGTAGTTTCCAACTACACTCAAGAATGTTGCATTACGATGGTTTATGGGTTTAGGTACAAATTCCATAAAAACATGGAATGAAATGAGGAATATATTCCTTGAAAAATACAATAATTATTTTACAAATCAAGGAATGAGAGAAGAAATGTTTAAAATGACACAAAAAGAAGAAGAAAGTCTTGAAGAGTATCTAGAGAGATTCCATTATATTGTCAAAAGAGCAAAACAAAATCATCTAGATTTAGATACTTCGAAAGTCATTTTACTTAGAGGAATTAGAGATGAATGGATTGATGTATTAAATTTAATGGGAAAAGGAGTTGTTTCTCCCCTAACCTATCCGAAAATTTGTGACTTATGCACACATATCTCTCGAAGAAATTCCAAATATGGTAAGGGATCTAGGGATTCAATCTCTATGGTCAACAAATAATCCACCGATGGGGTAAGTAGATCATGAATTGGAAATTTATTGGAAACTTTTAAAACATACATTCTCAACAATCTTGGTTCTCAATTAGATACATTAAAAATTAATCCAAAGAAAGTGTTAGATGATGCAACATTAAATATTTTTTGTCCAAAATGTAGAAACAAACACCCTTTAAAAAAATTCCCCTTGGATATAATTGATCTTTGTGGTATATGTGCATACAATAATTCTACAAAAAAATACTTGTCTCTACCAGGACTGAAGGAAACTTACCAGAAACTCAAGGAACTATAGAGAAATTATGTTTCATTGCAAAGAAGATACCTTGGCATACGAGGTATCCAAGTATATCTCAAGATTCCTCTCACCAATTTAATCCATATTTGTCTCAACAATATCCTCAACAAAATTGGAACAATCATATGCCTTATAAAGTATGGGCACCACTGCTAGTCCAAAATCAATCTTGGAAACAAGCTTGGTGAGGATCTTCCTACAGGACCATGCATACCCATCCTTATCCTCTGCAACAACAATACACCCAATTCCCTACACAAAACCAATATCCCTCACAACCATATTTTAATTATTCACGTAAACCACAAATTTCACAACAACAACAACTTCAATCACCATAAAACCAACCCAAATACCTTCAAAAATAATTTCTAACCCCAGTAATAAGGTAGCACAACCCGCTTACAATGTTGAGATACAAAATTTTCCCACTTATATGATTACTTATATTTATGTAAATGATATCCATCTTAGATAAGGAAAAGTATTGAATCAAAATGCACCTATTATTGTTGAAGAAACTATGGAGGAGGTAAATCCTAATTTAATAAACAACAATGATGATACTAATCCAATAAATCAAACTTATTCATCACTAGTAGATCACACAAAGAAATCTAGTACACCACCTTTCCCAGAAAGGATGGCATTAGAAAAGAAAATTATTCCAACAAGATATGATTTATTAGATGAATTGAAGAATGTTTATATCAAAATTCCATTGTTGCAAACAATAAAAGACATTCCTATTTATGTAAAAACAATAAAGGAATTGTGTATAAAGAAAAATGGAAGAAAAAAGAAAGGCCCACCAATAGTTCATGTTATGGGAAAATTGGCAGATCTTATGTTGGGTAAAATCTATATGTAAACATATATCGATCCCGGTAGTCTCATTGTAAAAATCCATATCAATAACATTGCAATTGCAAACACACTAATAGGCTTAGGAGAAAAAATGGATGTAATGAAAAAATATGCCATCAATAAATTACAATTTTCTAGTCTATGTAATACACCCACAATTTTACAATTAGATGAAATATCAACAATAAAAACTGAGGGTATATTAGAAGATATAATAGTCTCCTTGGATTCCTGGGAGTACCCTATAGATTTCTTCGTGTTACAGCCGAAATCTAATTTGGGTGGCCACCCATTAATCCCAGGAAGACCTTGGTTAGATACAACTGATGATTTTACCAGTTATAGATAAGGGGATATGAAAATTGCATATAGATATTCGGTAAATTAATTTAATCTATATCCTCTAGATAAAGATTTAACCAAATCTGAATTTTCACAATGCTTTCAAGAAAAAAATGATAATGAATAAATAATGGAATCTATTCGAACTATTGATCAAATCATGAACTTCAAAAATGATATCAAGGAAAATCAAATCATCAATTTTATTAATAATTGTGATTTTTCATCATATCATGGGGGGAAAGATCTTGATCATAGATATATTTTGGATAAGGAATTTCAAGAAAGTTGTACTATGGAAACTTTTTTGGAATTTTCAGGATTCATGTCTTCTAATTAAGCTTCAACATCAAGAACAAATAATGGTGCATCAACATCAAGGTCACATAATGAAGCTATTGATAATTTTCAAGGAAAAACATTAAATATCAATTCTAACCTTAAAGAAACTCAAAAAGAACAATTGATCAAAATATTACAAATACATTCTGATGCATTTGTGTGGGGATATAATGATATGCGAGTAATTCACCCCAATACTTGTATTCATCATATCTATGTAGAGGATAATTCCAAGCCTATCAAGAAACCCCAAAGACAAATGAATCCACTCTTGAAAGAAATTGTGAAAAATGAAATACAGAAATTACTTGATGTTAATTTTATTTTGACAGTAAATGGGTATCTCCACTCATTATTGTTCCTAAGAAAATTGGAAAATGGCGTGTTTGCGTAGATTATAGGGAATTGAATAAAGAAGCTTTGAAAGATCACTTTCCTCTGCCAATCATAGATCAGGACTTAGATACATTAGCAGGTAAAAAGTACTTTTCCTTCCTGGATAGTTTTAGTGGTTACAACCAAATACAAATAGCTCCAGAGGATCAAGGATAAACAACATTCATATGTCGTTGGGGGAAGTATTCCTATAGAGTACTTCCTTTTTGTTTGTGTAATGCACCTGCAATGTTTCAATGTGTTGTGCTAGGTATCTTCTCTGACTTTATACATGATTGTGTAGAAGTATATATGGGCAATTTCATTGTTTATGGAAATACTTTCGAGGAAGCATTAGAAAATTTGAGAAAAGTTTTAATTAGATGTAAAGAAGCTAATTTGTCATTAAGTCGTGAGAAATGTTACATATTACTAACTAAAGCAATTGTTTTGGGCCACAATGTGTCTTTTGCGGGTATAAAAGTGGCTCCAACAAAAATTGAAGTTGTTTCTATTAAATTAAATTTAAGTGTACCAAGGACAAGTGTTTCTCATCACCTAGGAACCTATGGGTGAGAAAGTGTCCAATGTGGTCCCTAGTGCATTAATTTCATGAGATCTGAAATTGAAAGTGACTTTATGATAAGTTAGTGAAGTGGGTTATTAAAGGGTCTCTTAATCACCACCATTGATCTAATCTATTCTCCATTGTTAGATTAGATGTCTCTTCAACTTCCCTCATTGAATCAAATTAGGGAAAGAGGTGCCCCATTCTTTTGGCATTCTTCATGAGACTTGGAGAAAA
>ML796533.1:172623-194371 GCA_009831015.1 Picea engelmannii
AGAGAGAGAGAGAGAGAGAGAGAGAGAGAGAGAGAGAGAGATTTGAGTTGAGGGAAATAAGTTCATTTGCAGACTAGAGAACACATCCCAAGGATTTTTTGGCATGAAAATCAAGGAGGGAAAGTACAACAGAGGATTGAGGTCATACTGTACAGATTCTGGGTAGACCATACCATTGATACTTGGCATAGAAATTGAGGAAGTGGAATGCACAATTTTTTTAGTGAGACTGACATCAAAATCAAGGTAGATTATAGTCATAAATGTTTGGAAAATTATCTTAGCAAGTAGGCACAATTTTTTAGGCATACCGTACAACATTTAATGATGTGAAAATCATACTGTGTACAGATTTTTGGGCACAAAAATAGAGGATTTGATTGGCATGGTTTCCTATGTTGTGTGTGGGCACCGAAAATGAGGTAAGTTTGAGTTTTATTTGCTGAAGATGACTACTGTAAGAAAAATTCTTCCTGAGATCTGAATAATAAAATCCTCCCCACTCTCACTGGTTTTCCTGTTGTGGGTTTTTCTAAGGTCTTGATTTTTGGACCAAAAATTTTTGTGTTCATTTTTTGGGTGTGTTTTATTTATTATTTATTTGTTGTAGCATAATTCATGTGCTTTAGTTCACGACTTATATATTTTATGGTAACTAATTTCCAGCTAAACATTGCAGTGTGGGTTGGACATTAAGCTATGTTGTCTCATTGAGACTTGACACTGGGTTAGTGTCTTAAATTTCTACAATTTCCAATATTCCAGTTCCCAAAAATCAAAAAGATGTTAGAATTTTCATAGGCCATGCTAGTTACTATAGATGATTCATTGGAAATTTTACAAATATTGCATCTCCATTGTTCAAAATTCTTACTAAAGATAATTATTTTTTATGGAATATTTCATGTCAAACTACTTTTGAAACTCTGAAAGAGACACTTTTTGTAGATCCTATTTTAAGAGGACCAAATTGGTCCCTTGATCCAAGTGGATATTGGTGGCCACCCACCTATTCCAACTAGATCCTCTTGTCAATTTTTAGTTCAACATGTTCTTCTGTACTTCTTTGTAATTGTGGGTTCTACACTTTCGGGGTTGTATGAATCCCTACACATCTTCCAGGTGGATACTGGTGGCCTCCCATCTAATTCAACTGGATTATTTTGTATGTTCAACTGGATTATCTTGTTGTACTTCCAGGGTTGTTTTGGGGCCCTAAACAGTGTTTTTTTGGCTCACCATAGTCAAAATGTAGATGCAGTTAGAGTTGGATGGTGTAATGCGTAGTTCTCAAAAAGACCTTTCCAATGGGCTATCACGTGCCTAAAATGGAGATCGTATGTAAACGTTACGACCCTGGAAAGTTAATGTACTAACTTACCCAAATGGGGCCCACATGGATTTTGACGTTTCATCTCCTAGGGTTAGGTTTTTAGATGTCTATGGTTTTGGCATTCATGTTTATCATTAAAAGGCCTTCAAAGCATCATTGTAATCACCTTCTAGCGAATGAACATAGCCGTCATATCTCTTCTCAGAGATAAAGCTTCCACCATTCTAGTGAGTCTTACACTTTGTATTTTTACAGTCTCTTTACAATTCTTTCATTAATAGAAATCAAGTATTAATGTGTTTCTCTATTTCTGGAAATTTTCATGAGTACTTCATTATAATTACTCTCCTTTCATTTTGTTCCGAAAATAATCCAGATCAGTCGTATCAGAGCAGGTTGCTCTTAATCATTTTTTTTTTTGTGCATGTCCCCGACGATATCCGAGTATAGCCATTTGGGTCTCAATATTGTCTCTCTTGAGGAAAATTACTCTCACATGCCCAAGAAACCCTCAATGGCAAGTTATCATGCGACAAAGGGATGAAATGATGGATAATTTTGCACACATCCTTCAACGTCTATCGATAGCAACAGGCACATCTCCATCAAGCGACCATTTTGGAGGGCCCTCTCCCTTCAAGGTACAAGTTAATTTTGATATTCCCATATTTGAAGGTCAGATAGATGCGGATGCCCTGGAAAAATTGTTAAATCTATTAGAAGGTTATTTCTCTGTTCAAAATTTTTCCAACGAGGAAAAGATAACCTTCACACTCCTCAAGGTTTTCCCCCATGTCAAACATTGGTGGGAAACTTACTGGGAGAAAATTTGCATAGAGGAATCTGGAATATATGGGGTCGAGCCCACTTGATATTTTTTTGTGGATACGGTCAAAGAAAAGTACTATCCTGTTGATAACTATGAAGACCAGTACATGAGATGGACCACACTGTGAAAAGAGAAGAGCCAAACAATGTCGGAGTTCACAAACACTTTCCATATCTTGCGCACCAAGTTGGGTATCAAAGACTCTGAGCAGCATCTGGTTTTGAATTACCGTGGGGCTCTGCATAGGTACATCCAAACCGAAATGGATTTCCTAAACATCTCATCATTAGGAGCTCCCTATCGATATGCTGTCAAAATTGAGCAGAAATTTAGGCACCAAAACAAATGGGAATTCGGGTCTACAAATCTTTAACAACCAAAGAATGATAAATACGGCCCTAACCAACAAACTCTAGACAACCAGTCCAAGACACAGGATAATAAGGGTAAAGTGAAGATGAAGAATGGAACTGGGAAGTGGTGTGACTTCCACAAAAGACCCTGGCACAACATCGATGAATGTCACTCAAAATAGTCATTGGTGGTTGAGGTCAAAGAAACAGAGCTGAACCCTGATTCGAAATCCGATCCATAAAATATTGAAAAAATACATATCATTGATGTAGACCCCACTGCTATTGTTGCGACCACAAAAATTCATCTAGAAGAACTAGTAGATCCTGAAAAGGAGGAGCACCTCTTCCATTCCCAAATGTGGGTGAAGGGGACCCCATTGCATTTCATTGTTGATAACAATAGGAAGAAGAACCTCATCTCAGCTAAGGTCCTCAAATAGTTGGGGTTGTCAACAACACCACACCCGCAACCATACAACATTACGTGGATTCACCAGGGACGATATCTTCGCATCACCCAACAATGTCTCATGTGCTATGTAATCCATCCCTTCAAGGATGAGGTAGTGTTTGATGTTTCCCCTCTTTGTGTTTGTGATGTTGTTTTGGGCCAACCATATATGTGGAAATTTCATGCTATCTATGAGTCTAGACCCCGTAGTGTCATTATTACTCTGGCAGGTCATCTCTACAGGATACCAGAGGTAGTTCTGACTATTGCTCCACCAAAATAGTGCTGCAAGGTAATCTCTCATACTACAAAATTCATCCTCTTCATAGTCTGTTCAAAGGATGCACATAAGACCACTGCAACCTCAACACCTTATATCCAACAAAAATAGATTTTTGAAGAGAAAAAATATATTGTTTCTTCACCTACAATGGTTCCTACACAATGCCCCATTAAACCCAGAGACAACAGGTTGGTGGAACAAATTCAACCCCTCCAGTAACAAGTTTGTGACAGTCTTCCACAAGCCAAGAAGCACAACTTCTCCAACAAGGCACACAACTCACCAAGATTTAGATTCAGAAAATGCTTTCCCCTCTTCCCTGGGTACTCAACGCAATGGACACCAATGCTTCATAAGGGGGGAGGATTTATCCAGGTGTATATTGGTGGCCACCCACCTGTTCCAAATAGCTCCTCTTGTCAATTTTTAGTTCAACACGTTCTTCTGTACTTCTTTGTAATTACGGGTTCTACACTTCTGGGGTTGTCTGAAGCCCTACACATCTTCTAGGTGAATACGGGTGGCTTCCCACCTAATCCAACTGGCTTATTTTGTATGTTTTCATGTCATCACATCTTGTTGTACTTTTAGGGGCGTTTTGGGCCCTAAACAATGTTTTTTTGGCTCTCCACATTCACACTGTAGATAGAGTCAGATTTTGATGGTGTAATTCGTAGTTCTCAAAAATACCTTTCCAACAGGCTATCACGTGCCTAAAATGGAGATCGTATGCAAACGTTACCACCCCGGAAAGTTAATGTACTAACTTACCCAAACGAAGCCCACATGACTTTTCGTGTTTCATCTCCTAGGGTTGGGTTTTGGATGTCTATGGTTTTGGCATTCAAGTTTATCATAAAAAGGCCTTTAGAGCCTCATTGTAATCACCTTCTAGCGAATGAGAATAACCATCACATCTCTTCTCATAGATGAAGATGCCACCATTCTAGTAAGTCTTGCACTCTATATTTTTACAGTATCTTTACAATTCATTCATTAATAGAAATCAAGTATTGTTGTATTTCTTCGTTTCTAGAAATTTTCATGAGTACTTCATTATAATTACTCTGCTTTCATTTTGTTTCAAAAATAATCCAGATCATCCATCCCATTCCATATATATACAAATTCCTCTGACATAAATTTAGGAGTAGTATTGGGTCAAAAGGAAAATCAATTGTCTTATGCCATCTATTTTGTGAGTAAACATTTGACACCCATAGAACTGAACTATACAATTATTGAAAAAGAGTTCCTTGCAGTCATTCATTCCATTAATAAATTTAGGCACTACATTATAGGGTATGAGTTATTCATCCACATTAATCACTCAACCATTAAATATCTGATGAATAAACCAATTACTAATGGCATAGTTACTAGGTTGTTTATTTTATTACAAGAATTTAATATCACCGTACTAGATAGACCTGGTAAGGAAAATGTTGTAGAAGATTTCCTTTCTAGGATTCATCATAAGGGTGAATTAATTCTTGTTAATGATGATTTTCCTAATGAACATATTTTTTCAATTTCTACCATATCTCCTTGGTTTCCAAATATTGCCAATTACCTAGCTATAGGAAAATTAGTTCAACATATTTCTATAAAGTTCATTAGACACAGTGCCACTTATTCATGGATTGGCGGAGAACTCTTTCATACCAAAACTAATAGTATTATCCATAGGTGTGTACAATAGGGTGAGGTATTTGACATATTGAAGGCATGCCATGATGAACCATCTAGAGGCCATTTTGCTGACAAATGAACTGCACATAAAGTCCTTTTCCTAGGGTACTATTGACCCACTCTTTTTAAACATGCCAAGAAATACGTCAGAATCTGTGATAGTTGCCAATGAATGGGTAGACCAGTACAAGAAGACAATATGCCTCTACAAACACAAGTACTTATAAAACCATTTGAAAAGAGGGCTTTAGATTTGTAGGGCCTATTTTTCCAATGTCTAGAAAGAAAAGGTATATTTTGGTATGTACTAATTATGTTACTAAATAGGTAAAATATTCCAAAACCCTTTTACATGATAACAAACAATCTATTGTAGACATTTTATTTGAGGACATATTTACTCATTTTGGTGTCCCAAGAGAAATTTTTACATATTAGGGTACCCAATTTACTTCAAATCTTGTCCATAAAATTGGGCAGATAGGCATACTTGAATCTATATTGACCAAAATTGTTCAATTACATCACCAAGATTGGGTAGATAGGATTCCTAGGCAATTTGGGCCTACGGGACATACACCATATGAGCTTATGTATGGGAAGCAAGTTTTGTTTCCTATTGAATTGCAAATTAAAACTTTCAGAACAACAACCAAGCTTGGGATGGATCTTTCAGAGGCACAACAATAACAATTTCTACAACTTGATGAATTGGATGAGATCCAACAAGATGTAGTTAAGAAAAATACCATTATCCAACAACAAATATCAAAATGGAATGACAAATTCCTTAGAAAGAAGACATTTAAACAAGGTGACTAGGATTTCTAATTTGATTCTAGATTTAAATTTTTTAAGGCCATATGAGGTAAAACCAATTTTTGACAATGGATCGATTATAATTAAAACCATTAATGGGGAAGGAATTTGTTTTCTAGTAAATGGGCATAGATTTAAGATATATAAGAATCCTATCAATAGAGAAGAATTTGTTTAGCACTTTCTTCAACAATCAAAGATGGAGATAGTAAGTAAGGGAAGCTTCCCCCCTACTATTGTCTTAGAATGATTCTTTTCTTTTGTTGTTTAAAGAAAATAAAATATAATAATAATAATAAAGAAAAAAATAAAGCACAGTTTGTGAAAACCAATTATTGGCACAACTGTGCAAGAGTTTTTATTGAAAACTAGAAATGGTAGGAAAAATTCTAAGAAATTATCAAAATAAAATCCAAAACATTTCAACTCTCATTAGACATTTTAGCATTTGATTTCTCAAAAAATAATTCGTTGTGATTCATTTGTTCCAACATCAGCACCAGGACAACGATTTTCTCTTATCCTGTAGAAAATCAACTCTTCACAACACTTAGATAGTCAAAACAATTCTTTCATAATGTTAGAAATAGTTCCAAAATAAGTGATCAAATTGAGTAGTCTCAAATTTTGTCATCATGGAATTAAATATCATATATATCAATCATTACAGTTCATGGTTTCAAATTTTGGGTTAAATGATTAGTTTCTCTGGTTACAGACTTTTTCTGCAGCAACAGAATCTTTCAACAGTTGCAGAAAGTTATTGGTTCTGCATATATAGGAAGTTATTGGTTCTGTAGCTACAAGAATTTTCTATAACCTCTTTTCAAAGAAATCAAGAAATACTAATTTGTTGTATCATTCTAGAAGCATAGGAATAATTTGAAGATGTGAATTTTAGGTAATTTGTCATAAAATTCAAAGCTTCATTTGAAGTAGTTTTTTTCATCAGCACTAGCATCTTCAGTGCCTACAGCAACAACACCAACATCTTAATCAACATTATCAACACTTTCTTCATCAACACTCTTCATCAAATTTTTAGAATGCACAGTAAAGATAAACTCTAGCAACTCATTTGAACCTGTTATCATAGCAACATGATCAGAAAGATAATATGAATTCATGCAAATTGTCATGAAATTCATTTCGAGCAACAACCTTATAGACATCATCATCTTCAACACTCTCCTTATCAGCATGAGAAATTTCAATCTTCAATACCATAATCCATTGCAAATCTAGAAGTTGCAAATCTTTCATTTATTTATCTCAACTCCAGTTTCAAAAATGGTAATTCAGAATTATAGGTATAACAAAAGTAAATTTATATTTTTTTTACATTTTGAATTTTTGAAATATTGAAAGTATGGACAAACCCTTGGTGAATCCAAAAATTAAACCCATACTCGACGCCCATGATAATTCATGTTTGTATATGTCGATTCGCCAAATCTCACATGATTTACCCACTTGAGTTGCAATAATTCAAACTAGTGCGAAAAATCAACATGAAAAAATCCATCATTTCCTATCAAACGATCATTATTACCTCGGTAATTCATGATCTCATTCACACAATTACACTCTTTAACTCTCCCTCATTGCATTCCTTCATTATTCCATCATCACATCCCTTTAACTCTATCTTTTATTCCTCACTTTGTTTTTTCCATATTTACCATCACTTTGTGACAAAAGAGTATTTCAAGGGTTAACTTCCTAATACTGATATTTTTGTAATGGGGCCTATAGTTAGACATGAACCCAATGGAATCAAATTTTTTGATGCCTATCCAAAGTGTAGAAAGTAGTTTGAGAAAGCATGATGGATGTCATTTCTTCGAAAATTTCAAGGGTGTGACAGTGAAGTAACTAAGAAATTTGCGATGTCTTTTGATGGGGTTGAGGCTCAGATTGGAGATGTACATTTTTTATTCACAGATTCTTTCATTGCAGAATCCACAAAACTATCCAGAGATGGCTAAAATTGGTTCAAGAACTAGAAGCTCAAAGGGGATGCATGGAAGGAGTTCCTCATAAACCCTAAGATGGTTGCAAATTGGCACAAGGGTGTAGCCATGACCACATTGAAGAATAAGTGGAAATATATCCCGTTCATTTTGTAGAAATATATGACCTGTGAGGGATGGTATGGTTTAGTGTTCTTCTACCACTTCCATTTATTGATGCATTTCAGGGGTGGTACAATTAATTTTCCCTACTTTTTACTCAATAGTCTAAAAAATATGGCTTCTAGCATTCATAATATCCCTACAAACATAGACAAGAGATTCTATCATCATGGGCTTGTAAAAATCTTGGTAGAGACTAAATTGAATAAGAAAAATGATAATTGGGAATCTTTTTTGGTGAGAAATCATTTTAAAGATGCTCTAGAGGAGAAACAATTCTGAGGTTCAAAATGGAAATCAGGTACAATTAGGGTTTCCAAGGTGGAGCATTCAAATTATGAAACTATAGCCTCCAATGAAGATGCAAATGTTGAGGATAGGATATCAGATCCTAATCCTCCAATAAAATTTCAAGGAGCAGTGAAGAAGGGATCAACAAAGAGGAAAAGTGATATGGGATTAGTACAAACATAAAACTAACCAGTGCAAGAGGAAATATAGAAATTGAAGAAAAATAGGGAAAATAAAGTTGAGACCTCTATGCAAGATCCTAAAAAAAGAAAAATTGAAAAGAAGATAGAATAAATACCTCAGAGAACTACTAGGAGCATGGCCAAGGAATTAAAAGATCAAGTTTTTGAAGTTATAGAGCAACCAAGAATCGAGATTATTAAATCTAAAGAAGAAAATGATGGGCTACAGGATATAGTTACTCCTGTGAAAAATAATAGAAAAAAAGCAAAAAGTTGTTAAGACATTGACATCTACACCTCAAAGGTTGAAAATTGACAACCCAGAGATATATATGTCACAACAAGAGGGGTATGACTACACAAAGTATCTTGAAGAGAAAGATTCAATGAATAATTTTTCATAGACCAATGAGCTTGACTAGGTACCATTTATTGTTCGTAGTCCAATATATTATTTTCAAGAATAGGAGAAAAAAGATACAATAGATAAATTAATAGAGGAAATCAAGGAACTGGGAGTTTTGGAAAGTCACATTAAGCAAGAGAATTAATATTTGAAGGTGGAGAATCAACATTTGTTAGAAAAAATAGAGAGATGAAATAAGAAGAATATAAATCTCAAAGAGGCTAAAACAAAGCTTAAAGAAAAGATCAGAGATTTAAAATCTCAGATGATGACGAGGAAGCCTAAACAAGCAGTGTCTAAGAAAAAGAAAAATATTATAATCTAAACCTCATATATTATGGAGCAAGAAGAAATAAATTTTTTGCAATTTTTTTTGTGCATGAGGACATGCAAATGCTTCGGTATGGGGGAATGTTGAACCTAAGAAATAACTCTTTTTATCATCACTTTTTGTTTTTTACCCTGCCTATCATAGCCCTGAATACCTGTCATATTCATTATCTATTCCTTCATTGCTACAATTTTTGGATACAATCATGTTTTAAGCCACAAGGGATGAAACCATGTAAAAGTCCATTTATTTCTATATTTTCATCAATTCTCTTTGTAAGAGAATTCTAAAAACAATAGTTATAGAAACAATATTATTTTGTAGCCAATACCTAATTCTGTAGCCAAATTGGATGTTCATATAACTACAGGTATGAAGCAGCGAATATATGAGTTGGATGAGTTAGCAAATTAGATCCTTCATATTTTCCACCTATCAAATCTAATTCAATGAGTTCCAGGTCAGAAGTGAAGTGAAGTCAAAGAAGTGGTCAACATAAGAGGAAAAGTATAACAAAGCGTAGGTTTAGCTGTGAATCAATTCTAAGGAAATATCCCAAATATGATATCGATATGTCATTCAAGAAATTCATGCATGCAACCATGATTTTCTCAAATGTGGATGAATCATACTCTTTTCCATTTTAGAAATATGAGACGTAAATCGTTCTGTTATGAATTTTGCATAATGAGTTCAACAATTCTTGCTTTCAAATTTGTATAAATACCAAAGGTTTTAACGTTGAAGACACTCTGGAATTTATAAGGAAAACATTATGAGATCTTAATACAAAATTGTTGTTGTTGAGTCAAACGTTTTATGTTTATGTATTTCATGAATGAGTTTATAATCTAGATTTGAGTTTGAAATTTTTTCCTTCTATAGTTTAGTTTAATAGTGTGGAACTAGACTAGGAGGGCCCCCTATGTTAGGCTACGTTGCCTTTATTTTACTTGTTTTATTTCTGCAATAGTTACATGAGTGTGATTTTTATTTTTATGCTTCATAGTTTTATTTAAGTTTGGCGTGAAGATACAGTATTGGCTGCTCATATAAATCATTAAATTGATAATTTACTTATTTTAGTTGCAGATTTCATCAATTAAAATATGAAATAGGAAATCCTCTATTACAGATTCATTTCATATAGCTACTGATTTATTAAATGATCCGAACCATATATGTGTTAAATTCTTGAGTTGTAGTGACTATTTTTGTTTCTATAATTGCAGTTTGCTATACATATATTTAGATTTTGTTTAGTAGTTTAATAAGTGACCTTCAATAAAAAATAAATAAAAATAAATAAAAAATAAATAAATAAAAAAACTAGATACTTTCATATACTTTGATTTATACTTCATGACTTTATGTTTTCCCAAGTCTATAATTAAATGTAACTGAATTCTTGATCAATAGAATTGACCGACAACTTCCAATCTAGGTTTTATTTATTGAGATGGAATGCAAAAAATCACATTGGGAGATCAAATTCATAAATCACTAACTCATTCATTGATGGAGGGTGTGTTGGTGTAACACCCAGGTTTTGAACCGCGCATTAAATATTGTATTTTGTTAAGTTATGAAAGGCCAACGTGCCTAAACAATTATTAAGAGGCCAGTGTGCCTAGGAAATGTAATCTTTTGATCATTATTAATATAAAACGCATCGTTGGCTGCTAGACGGACAAGGACAAGAGTTATAGGCGGATATGATTCCACAAGAGAGGGGGCTTGAGGGGTTGAGTACTTATTTTATATTTTATTTACCCATTTCTGGTTTTAGTGGAGAAAAACAATTACATGATCTTCTTAGGCAGAAGTCCAAGTGGTTCCTTAATTCCAAGATTTACATAAACCCATCCTTGGTCTATTTGGGGGCTTCAGGTTCTCATTCTTATTCTATTGTTTCCTTCTTATTCACCCATTTTAGTCACTCACTCAAATGTTTGATGTTCACACCTTTCATTTCTCTTATGTTCTGCACTCATCCCTTCACCTAATCATCCCATCTGATTCAAGAACTACTTGGGGAAAGAAACTTAATTGTTGAGAAAATCCATAGTCATTGGTTGTATAGACTGTTGGTGTATTCCAACCAAAAGTTGGTGACTACATGTCTATTATTCCTTGCCCCATGTTTAAGTTAGCTCATGACTGCGATTTCTGAGAGTCCTAGAAGGGATATTTTTTACCAGAAGCACTAGAGCCCTGTAAGATATGTATAGCCTGAGGGACTGTGTGGCTGAGAAAGGGGTCCATTCTCTTAAGTTGTGCATAATAGATAGAAGAGAGTTTGTGTACTTTGGATTGTTGAGAGTGCTTAAATGCCTATGAGATCCTTAGGGTTGACTGGGTTGGAAAGCCAAGTGACACCTTGGAATCTATCCTTGTGGACTCGTAGCCGTGGCTCTGGGGTGACACTGCTGCTAAGAATTGGAACATCAGTGTCTACAATTGGGTGGAACGTCGTTGGTTTGCAACCAGTTGGTGTCTTGTTTCTAGAAAATATAATTTCTCTTTGTTATGGTTATTTACCTGTGTATGGTTTATTCTGTTATGCATTTATTTATCTTTGAATTTTATATTTAGAATATGCATGCTTGTTGGTTATTGTTGTGCATGACTTAGTTTATGTTGTAGCATGAATATTTATTTTTGCATGTGGTTTTCATGTCTCTTAATTAACTTAGAAGTGATTCAAATTGAGATAAGTCAATGTTAAGTGAGTCCCTGGACTGCAGCATGACTCGCTTGCAGATGGTTGGGTGTGTTGCAGTCGGATTAAGTGGTGTATCCTTTCCTGTGGGTGGTTGGGTGTGTTATAGATTGGTATCAAAGCTAGAGGTTGAAACACTGGGCCATAATGGGTTAGATCTATTAGACAGGATATTGTGGTTAAGAAAAAGTACACCTTGAATCGAGAAGCTCATGAGAAATGTTATTTCATAGATCACGTGGTTTCCAGAATGTTAGATATCTTTTGTAAAGGATCGTCCAGTCGTGACAGTTCCTTTTAAATTCGAGAATAATCACTACCCTGGGATCGAGGGAGATCTTGACCATCAGATCGAAAGGAGGGTGAACAAGGGTCGTCCAATGGACGCGAACAAGAGGTTGGGTAAGAATTAAATTCCATTTGTCAGATCTAGCTGATCGATTGTCAGTGGTCAATCAAAGCCAAGAAGGAAAGGAAGAACTTTGTAACTTCATCGCTTCGACGATATTGGTAGGTAGGAAAATCCTGAACTATTGAAGGCCAGAGTCGCGAAGCTTCATCTGTCGTACGATCTAATCAGAGGGGGCAGAGGGATCTTCGTCATTGATAGTGGTCAGTAGGAATTCAACAATCCATGATTTTAAACTTTGATGAAGTGTTATAGCCCTGAGCCTCGGAGCCTCAAAGTCCAGGAATCCTCATTGACTGTGAGATTGAAGGGAGGACTTCAGGAGTGTTGCGGGCTGTCAGATATAGTTGTGGTAGAAGGGTAGCAAAGTTTGGGCTTTGGAACTTCACCACTTCGACGAATATGAAGTAAGTTACATAGAAAAACCCCAGAGCACCAAAGCCCTGAAGTGTCGAATTCACAGAGGTGTAAATCCGTGAAGTCACGCAGGTCATCATATTTGGAGTTGTGATTGGGGATATTTCGTGTGGTTGATGATGTGGCTTGTGCCACATGGTAGGGGGTCATGTGGGGATGTGTGTCACATGGATTCAACACCTTTTGGACCTTGATCTGTCTATTTTTTAGTGACATGTGGCACACGTGCCACGGGTCTGCGTCAACCTATGTGACATCAACATGTCATGTCATCTCCGAGAGTATGTGACTTCGGGGGTGTCCAAGTTTCTGTCAGTGAGAAGTGTCGAAGCCCGAAGTCATGAAAGCACGTAGATCGTCAATCTGAGATCCCTTTGGGACCTCTCTCAACCATTGGATCAAGAAGGAGGAGAAGGTGTTATCGAACAAATCGATAAGTGCAAACACAGACAGATATCCCTAGCTTCACTGCGAAACTAGAACAAAACAAGACAGTACACTACTCTTTCCTTATATTTCAATTATGAAATGAGAAATGGATCTAGAAAATACATTTTAAATATCGAAGAACCGACTTCGCCAAGGAAATCCAAGCTCCGTCACGAGGCTTATGGAGAAATATCTACAAATAAACCCAAGCCAACGAAGACAAGAATAATACAAGAAATATTTGATATGAAACTATGTATGTGATCAAGGAATCATACAATATGGACAAATAAGATTCGTATAGGAAAGAAAAGTGCATCTGTATTAAATAATAGAAAGAGAGATTACAACCAAAGCCTTGATGTTGTAAGGTCCCTTCCAATCTTCCCTTGTTTCCCACACACTTATGCTCCAATAATTATGAGACTATAGATTTGAAAGTCACTCACAATCTATCTTGACAAAGAAAAACTCAAAGCCACTCTAACCAAGCTAACAATCTCAAGCAAAATTCTCAATCTAACTTTCTCCATGAGAGCTCCTCTCCTTTTATAAGATGAAGAGGATAAGGTGAGGAGATTAGGATGATCCCACTAAATTAGAAAAGCGAAAAGATCCAAACCGATCAGAGTCCACCTCACCATAGAATCTTCTCCTTCTAGAAGCATCGAGACGATGCTCATTTTTCCCATGTACGAAAATCATCGTACCCCTAGAACTGAGCAGGGTGTGATGACATCGCAGGATAGGTATAATGTAGCATGCGATGATCCAAGATCATCGCACCCATAACATAAGGTAGGGAATGACGATCCTCCTTGATAGGGTTTTTACAAAGGAAAAGACAACTTCTTCTCTCAGGCAAAGTTCTTCTCCCTTCTTTCTTCAGGAATTCAGGTCACTGGTCCTTCTAAAGACAAAGGATAGGGTTACATCATTAACGGTCATAAGGGTGACAAAAATAATGTGTAACAGAGAGCCCCCCAAAGTATGAAGTTATAACAAAGTGATAGTTGAAATAGTTTGTCAAGTGTGTGTAGGGAACAAGGAAGATGTCAGTCAGAAACCTTCCAACAAACAAGGAAATACAATACAATAATATATCTTCACCGAGGTAGGAATTTCCATACTTAGAATACAAATGAATCAAAGAATAAATGTCGACATGCAAGATCCATGTCAAGTAAGACAGGTCATGGCCACCAAACATACACTGTGGATCCATGCCAATATGACTCAAATTTGAACAAAGCCACCAAAAATACACTGTGGATATATGTGTTAAAGACTCAAATTTGAACATATCCACGAGACATACAATGTGGATCTATGCAACAATATAATATGAATATACTCCAATGCAACCTCAATCTATCAAAAAATATCTAGGGTCTTCATCTCCACCACTCTATAGTACGAATCTAACCATGTGAATACATGTGTTGAAGTCAAACATGCTAGAAACCACTTGATTACCGGTCATTAGTGTATATCGTTAACAAGTGCAAGGGAAATAACCATTAATGTCAATGACTCCCAAGGTACTCTATTACAATACAACGAGTATGAATTTATGAGTTGAAATCGAACACTAGACGAAATCTCCCGATCATCGGTCAATAAGGAAAACCCATTGTCGAAAGAAAGGAAACCTTCCATTGAGACATGTAAGTTCCAAGGTAACAATTATTTTCTAAGTCTAATTCCTGGATAATGAGTTGAAGTTGATAGGAAAAGACTCGTCATAGCATGGCCTTAATGTATCCCTCATCAATGACATGAAACGGGTAACAAGTTTTGAGGTAGATCAGAGTAATAAGTGATTCAGGACTGACTCAGGGATGGCCAACACAATAGAAGGCTTAAGGAATGCATAAATGGTCGATGCAATAGAAGGATTTCAGGGTTGAACTTCCCTTTGAACATATTGATGACATGACAACTGTCCTGGAAACACTGACTCAACAATAGGGATCAAAGACCAATTTGTAATCTTATAAAGGAGTATGATCAAGAGACAAGAGGATTTTCCAACCTAGACACAAAGCAAGTGAAAGGTTTTCATGTTCAAAAGTGACTCTTCCATGGAATACAGGTTTAGATACATTTCTTTCCCAATTCCCCCCACCATTGCTGGTGAGTACCTCTTTGTTTTTACACAAGCTTGTGGAGGATAACATATGCTTGAAATGCAAGCTCATCCTTTGGACGAGTCCCTCAGAGTATGTTTAAATAACCTTAAGAAGGAGTGGTTCGATCCCATATGGGCCTTTCAATGTTTGTTTTATGAGTCCAAAGAAAGAAAACTCAGGGGTTTTTCATATTTAGAGGGTCTGAAAAACACTTAAAGGAAACTCCAAAATGTCTTTTTTCATAAAGTAATCTGATGGGACCGAAAAAGAGATAATATACCGCTCAACAGACATTTTCTTCAAATACTTTAATGAGCGTGAAAAGAACAAGATTGCTTGACAATATTTTCATGTTTAGAGAGTCTGAAAATAGCTTAAAGGGAACTCCAAGGGGTTCCTTTTTTGTATAACCTTTATGAGTCTGAAAAAGTGATAAAAGTCTACTCGGTTACATTCTCATGGTTTTACGAGCATGAGAAAGAACTAAGACTTTGCTCGGAATTGTTTTCATTTTTACACAATCTTAAAACAAAATAAAACTATGCTTGGGATACATTTTATTTTTTACACAAGCCTAAAACTAGCCAAAACTATGCTTAGACTTGGTTTCATTTTTACAAGCTTGAACCAAAGGAAACTATGCTTGAGATAGGTGGTTTCATTTTTACACAATCTTGAACCATAGAAAATTAAGCTTGGACTTCCCAACACATAACACATGGATGGTTGGTACTTAGCCCCCAACTTAAGAAACTAGCAGTTCTAACCTTAGCATGAAGTCCAGAGGCTAAAAGCATTGCCCCCCAAGCTTTAGTTCGTCTAACTGCAAAGGAGAATGAAATGAAGATTCAAATAATAGATGAAGGAATTGACTCAAACATAGAGGGATGAAGTTGTTTCATTTTTTAACGAGCTTGACACATGAGAAGAACTATGCTTGTGACTCTAGGTTTAATTCCCAGACCTCTATTTCATTTTTTAATGAACTTGACACATAAACAAGAACTATGCTCATAATATCTGTTTCATTTTTTAATGAGGTTGCTACAGAGATGCGAAAACTGTCCTCACGGATGGTTTCATTTTTTAACGATATTGAAATAAAAAAACCATGCTCAAAGTTGGTTTCATTTTTTAATGAGCTTGAAATCAAAAAACCGTACTCAAAGTTGGTTTCATTTTTTAATGAGATTGAAATCAGAAAACCATGATCAAAGCTGGTTTCATTTTTTAATGAGCTTCAAATTAGAAAACCATGCTCAAAGCTGGTTTCATTTTTTAATGAGCTTGAAATCAGAAAACCATGCTCAAAGACTCTCTTCTTGATCATGGCTTCCAAGAGGACAGTGCTTTGGAAGGACACCATGTCAAGGGACAAAAATCGGTCATGGCCTCCAAGATATCTTCACTGGATGGAAGAAACACACTCTAGAAGGAACACACGTCGAGTTTCACGATAGGGGTAAGGAGTTTAGGCTCCAATAGCCCTACCAAAGAGATCACCATGTCAACTACCAGATCCAAGTCATAAGAGATTGAGCTTACATTGAGAGGCTCATCTACATCGGTAGATGAAGGCATGGGAGACAACGCCACATAATTGACCTGTGGTGAGGGTGATACCATATACATATAAAAACCATTTAGGGAGGTCATTGAGTTGATGGTCGAGTTAGGTCCAATGAATGAAACTTTATCAATAGTCACAATTCTTCTATCGTGAGGGAAAGATAACACACAAAAAAGAGTGAACACGATAGCTTTCATGGTATAGATGTAATATCGCCCAAGGATTAAATCGAAATACAAGGGGTCTTGGATGACCATGACGTAAATAAAGATATTTTTCCCTCCCAAAGTTATGAGAAATTGAGGAAGGACCCCTAAAGGGTGATTGGTTCTTCTGTTAAAAGCTAACAGATTCTGGGTAACTGGCACAAGTCGAGGATAACCAAAATATTTCCAAGTAATAGAGGAAAAAATACTAACAGATGAGCCTTGGTCTATCAGCGTCTGAGGAACGTTCTCACCAGAAACTTGCACTATAATCTTGAAAGGAATGTGAGAGGGAAGACGAGGTCCAGTTAGCACACCCCAATAAAAAAGTACGGCCTTATTACTTGGAGGGGGTTCCACGGGAGAAGGAGGAATACCCCTGAGCATGGTAGAGTCTGTATCAATGAGAAAAAAGTGGGCAGTATCGAGTTTACTCTCTAGTGGGAGATTAGGATCGACCACTTGGGTTGCATTCTCCAAGGGGAGAATGGGGTCGATAGCTGGAAACAGATTGACCGCTTGGGTTTCACTCTCTAACGGGAGAGTGGGATGGAATGAGGATGGAGTCATATTGACCAATTTGTCAACTGGCTCAACTAAGAACATGACCAGATTGACTACATGATCAACCGGACTGACCGACGAAGGGAACAGATTGATCATTCCATAAACTACAGGTGGGTTAAGAGTAAGACTGTGGTAAGAAACTAGATGTTGAGGTTGGGAAACAGTCATGTCTTCCAGTAATTTCAAGGCTTCATCCATACGTGGGAAAAGGTGAGTTTGATGACTCCCTATGCATAACATATACGAGAACTCGACTCTACTTTTGTTCTTCCCAACAATATCCTGACTAGTTGACGGGAAGTCATCAACATGTTGTTCAGAGGCTGACGACATGGGTTGGAGAGGGTGTGTATACCATGCTTCTATAACCTTGGATAGACCAAGGAAATTCTTAAGAAGATGGCTACCCTTACAAATCCTGCAAGGGTACTTGAGCTTATAGTTTGTTTGGGTGATCTTGGCATCATCAACACTCCCAACACGATCATCAGTAACTGGTGTTTTTCAACATGTTTGGAAGTGGTTGGAAATTTGGACCCTTGTTTATTTTTCTTCTTCTTCTTCTTCATTTTCTTCTTCTTCTTATCCACCAGGTTACTAGCTTCAGATCTTTCACTCGAAAAAGAAGATGAAACAGAAGAATACCTTTCAAGTGGAGAAGGTGAAAAATATCTTATTGGTGAAGAAGGTGAAGGATCAACAAGAGGTTGATGTTCTTGGGGGGAAGTGCTTAAGACCGAAGCACTTACTACATTCAATATTACCTGAGTGGAAAACAACCACATCGACAATCCAATCATGAGGCCTAGAAGGCTCAAAGTAGTGATGTGAGGAGAACCAATGTTTCTGTAAGAAGGAAAAAAAAAAGGTTCCCCTGGGGAAGGGGTTGCTTCATTGTTCGTTCCAGGAACTGAAACCATTAAAACAAATATCCAATCTAGATTCCACTAGGGAAAACAATTAGCACACGCTAAAAATCTAGGAAGCAAACAAACAAACAAAACCTTCTCACAATGAACACACTAGTTGGTGATGAAATCCAATGTTGTGGGAACACTGCAAGAAGGGGATGAGATAGAGTGGGTAGAAAAGTTACGTTGATGACCTTATTAAAATACTTACACCCTGGTTCAAGATCCCACACATAAACGTGGGTATACCTTCCAAGGAGGTTGAGTGAGTCTAGCCAACGTCGATTCCAAGTACCGTGAAGACTCTCCCCTCCACAGTCATCTCGTGTAAAGACCCTAAAGAGATAGTCTACTAAGGTTACCAATTACGACAATGATGCCTGGGGAAATAGTTGACAGTTCGATCCACATCCAAAGGCAGGGTATCTAGCCCAAAATCAACTCAAGAATCTCCCACACATAATCGTGGGTATACCCTCAAGTGACCCCCAATAATATGCGCAATCTCTATACCATGACCAACAAAGCAGGGTGAGTAACTCTGTCAGTGTTAATGCAACCTCAGGTTTGACCTTGTCTTATAAGGGCTTCCCAGGACAAAATGTAATAAGTGGATTTCATCGCTCCCTAACTCAAGATTCTACGTTTGTTTATATCTTTCGAAAGTTATCTTTCACACCTATTCCAAAGCTCTACAACTAATCTAATGTAGGTTTTCTTCTAGAAAAAAAAAATGTCTAATCAATTTTTATAAGATCTTTATTTTAAGGTTGTTTTTTACTCAAGAGGAAAATGGCATGGACTAAATGATGTTTTGACCAACTCTAAACAATGCAAAGAAATGAGAATGCAAATATTTCACTTTGATGAAAGCTATATTACGAGAAGGATAAAACATTTATCATTCCCAAATGCACAATGTCCCAAAATTTTATTAAAATCATCAATATCAAGAACCTTAATAAATGATCTAAATATACTGTACACCAATACATGATTCTTGCCCCCCCTGGCCATGAGGGGGAAAATTTTTCAGAATTCAAGACCAAAAAATGCCAAAAACCATGCAATTTCGCTACTTCAAATGAAAGGATGCCCCCAATATAATGTAAAGCAAGAAATTAAATTTTTTTGTTACAAATATAGCTAAAATAAATAGCAAACTTCTTCAAAACAAATCAACCCAATTTTTTTTTCTCTTTTAACAAAAATTATTCAGAAAAAGAAGTGTTCTTTTACTAAACAATTCTAAATAAAAACAATGCTTTGTAACTGAAAGTCACTCAAAGCAAGAGACAAAATATTTCAAAAGCAAACAAAGAAAAAACCAAGAAAAGAATGGCTAAAAGAAGATCCTAATTTGTCAACAAAATTGTAAAAATACCATAATAAATCTCAAAAATTCACCCCAAAATTAAATCACAGATCTGGGTAAAGAAGAAAAATTTGACTGTCACTCAAACAATTCTACATGAATCGACGCAGACAGTAGAAAGGCATAGTGCGACAATCAATGATCATCATAGGCAGGGGTAACTACACAGTGCGACGTCGTCGCATTGGTTCCCACAGACAGAGTGCGACGATCACTGAGCATACAAAGGGTTTACAGGAGTCGTCGCAGGCTGTAAAAAGACAAGGTGCGATGATGACTGAAAATCCAAGAAAAATTAACAGAGGAAAGGATTTCCAAATGAATTTTCAAGACCAAAGAATCAACATGGATCACCCAATGACTCAGCAGGCAGAATACAAGCAAAAAAAGCAAGGCAACTAAACTAACTAGAAAATAATATGTTCCCTAGTATGGTCGTCAATTTTGTTATCAGGCAAATCGGTAAGTGCAGACACAAACAAATATCCCTAGATTCACTACGAAACTAGAACAAAACAAGACAATACACTACTCTTTCCTTAGATTTCAATTATCAAATGAGAAATGGATCTAGAACATACCTTTTAAATATCGAAGATTTGACTTCGCCAATGCAAGCCAAGCTCCATTGCAAGGCTTATGGAGAAATATCTGCAAATAAACCCAAGCCAACAAAGACAAGAATAATACAAGAAATATTTGATATGAAACTATGTATGTGATCAAGGAATCATACAATATGGACAAATAAGATTCATGTCGAAAAGAAAAGTGCATCTGTATTAAATAATAGAAAGAGAGATTACAACCAAAGCCTTGATGTTGTAAGGTCCCTTCCAACTGTCCCTCATTTCCCACACACTTCTTCTCCAAGAATTTTGAGACTATAGATTTGAAAATAACTCACAATCTATCTTGACAAATCAAAACTCAAAGCCAGTCTAACCAATCTAACAATATCGAGCCAAATTCCCAATCTAACTTTCTCCATGAGAGCTCCTGTCATTTTATAAGCTAAAGATGATAAGGTGAGGAGGTTAGGATGATCCCACTAAATTAGAAAAGATAGTAAGATCCAAACCGATCGGAGGCCACCTCACCATAGAAGCTTCTCCTTATAAAAGCATCGATAAGATGCTCATTTTTCCCACGTACAAAAATCGTCGCACCACTAGAACTGAGAAGAGTGTGATGATGTCACAGGCCAGGTATAGTGCAACATGCGACGATCTGAGATATCCGCACCCCTAACATAAGGCAGGGTGCGATGATCCTCCTTAATAGGTTTTTTACAGAGGAAAAGACAACTTCTTCTCTCAGGCAAAGTTCTTCTCCCTTATTTCTTCAAGAATTCAGGCCATTGATCCTTCTAAAGACAAAGGATAGGTTTATATCATTAATGGTCATAAGGGTGACGAAAATAATGTGTAACAAAAGGGTAAGTACTTCATAGGATTGTCACTCCGAGGAAATTGAGAGACATGGTAATTGAATGTCCCAGATCCCCAGAGCGCCAAATTTATGAATTGGTGGAGAGTCGTCCATCTCAACGTTTTATTAAGTTGCAATCATTGATTTCTGTTGAATCCTCCAACTGGGGGCAGGGTCGTCTGTTCAACGGGAGATCAAGTCTCGACCGTTCGATTTTTGCTGGTGGAGTTAGTGAAGACTTTAGTGAAGTGTAGCTATGGGAGAAATTGGAAGTTGACAACAGAGAACAACCAAAGGCTAAATGTTAAGGTCCTAACCCGCACATAGTTAGATTAATGTATTCGGATGTAATAAAGGTCAATATTAATAAGACCTTTCAATAAAATAGAATAAGGCGGATGTAAGAAGACCTAATAGAAGCTTCCTCTTCTAGAAGGATCTTCCTCTAGATGCTTCTTTTTAGTATAAATA
>ML796533.1:220587-275585 GCA_009831015.1 Picea engelmannii
TGTGCTCACATATAATTGGTTATAAATGACAAATGTTGAATGCTAATTGATGAGTTTTTGTGCAAGAGGGAAGTTTTGGGAAAAAGAGCCCCACACTCATTCACCCCCCCCTCTAAGTGTGGTAGGTGTGTCCAACAGTATTGACTTTCGACAAATGAATAAGTCCACTATAAAGAAAAAGTACCCTCTATACAGAATTGATAACCTCTTTAATCAGCTAAGAGGAGAAAATATATTTTCAAAGATAGACTTTAGATCATGGTACCATCAGGTAAGAATCAAAGAAGAAGAAATCAATAAGACATCCTTTAGAACTAGGTATGGTCATTATGAATTTGTAGTGGTGCTATTTGGACTGACCAATGCACCATTTGTCTTTATGTGCTTAATGAATGATGTATTCAAATATTATTTGGATAAGTTTGTCATAGTATTCATGGATGACATACTTTTCTATTCTAAGTCTGAACAAGAGCATGAAGATCACCTAAGACTAGTATTGCAAGTGTTGAGATAACATCAGTTGTATGCCAAGTTGAGTAAGTGTTCTTTTTACCAAGAACAAATCCATTAATTGGGACACATTATTTCAGAACAAGGTATATCAGTAGATCCAGAGAAGATTGAAGCTATTAGAGGATGGCCAACACCTAGGAATGTTTCAGAAGTCATATATTTTGTGGGATTAGTTGGGTACTACATAATGTTTATAGCAGGGTTCTCTAAGATTGTTCATCCCATCACTTCTCTACAAAATAAGGGAATTAAATTCGAATGGACGTCTGAGTGTGAAGAGAACTTTAATTTTTTTAAGGGATTACTTACTAGTGCGCCTATTTTAAATATTGTTGACCCAAATGAAAGGTTTGTGGTATGTACAAATGCATGCAAGGAAGGACTTGGTGGAGTCCTTACTCAAAATGGACATGGCATTGGTTATGAGTCCATAAATCTTAAAGAATATGAGAGGAACTATGCCACACATGACTTGGAGCTTGCTTCCATTGTTCATGCATTGAAGATGTGGAAGCATTATCTCATGGGAAAGAGATTTGAATTAAGAATAGACCATAGTGGTTTGAAATATCTTTTTGAACATCCAACTTTGAATGCCAAGCAAACAAGATGGCTGGAATTTTTAAGCGAATATGATTTTGACATCAAGCATATCAAAGGAACAAAAAATAAAGTTGTCGATGCACTTAGTAGAAGAGTACATATCATGCATGATACAACTGTCAGTATGCATCAATCATAATTGAAGAGAAGAATTTTAGATGTTGTTGTTATAGATCATCAATACCTATAGGTAAAGGAAATCTTATAATAAGAAGATGTACAACAGAGAATGAAAGAGTATGAGATGAAGGAAGATGGATTACTTATGTATAAAAATAGAATTTATGTTACTAGTTTTAGAGAACTCAAGAATTTGGTATTAAAAGAAATACATAATGTTCCATATGTTGGACATCTCGGTTACCAGAAAAAAATTGCAACAGTAAGAAGCCAACTCTTTTGGATAGGAATGAACAAATATTTTTTTGATTACATTGCCATATGTATAGACTGTCAGAGAGTGAAGGCTGAGCATAGGCACCCAGTGGGTTTGCTACAACCCTTACCAATTCCAGAGAAGAAATGGGAAGTGGTAACCATTGACTTTATAACAAAATTTCCCAGGACAAGAAGACAACATGATTCGATCATGGTAGTGGTTGATAAATTGACAAAGGCTTCTCATTTTGTTCCTCTAAAAACAACTCATACAACAAATAATATTGCAGAAATTTACATGAGGGAGATTGCTAGGTTGCATGGGATATCTAAGATAGTTGTGTCAGATAGAGATACAAAGTTTAATTCAAATTTCTGGAGGGGATTGTTTAAAGGATTTGGTACAAATATGAAATTTATCACGACATACCATCCACAGTCATATGTTCATACAAAGAGAGTGAACCAAGTAATTTAAGACATGTTGAGGATGTATGTGATGGATAAGCCATCTAAGTGGGAAGAGTACTTGCACTTGGTTGAGTTTTTCCTATAATAATGTGTATCAAGCTTCATTGAAAATGAGCCCATTTGAAGCATTTTATGGAAGGAAATGGAATACTTCAGTAAGTTGGGAAAACCCAACAGACAAGGTGGTACTTGGGCCAGAATTGCTCAAGGATATGGAAGACCAGATGGTTAGGATTAAGAAAAATTTAAAGGAAACTCAAGATAGACAGAAAGTTTATGCAGATAAAACTAGGACAACTAGGGAATTTAAAGTAGGGGAGCATGTGATTTTAAAAGTGAATCCCAAGAAGATATCTTTGAAGCTGGGTAGTTTTACAAAGCTAGAAGACAGATTCCATGGTCCATTTGAGATATTAGACAGAATAGGGCCAGTTGCATACATGCTTGCATTGCCTACTTCTATGAATGTTCATAATGTATTTCATGTCTCTTTGCTAAAAAAATATGTACATGATCCTAACCATTTTATTGATTGGAATCTGATTCAGGTAGAGACAGAGGGAGACTTTCAGGTCCAACCAATGCGAATATTGGACATAAAAGTAAAAATGCTCCGGAATCGAGTTATAGAGATGGTAAAATTCCAATGGACCTTCTATAGTCTAGAGGATGCTACTTGGGAAAATGAAGATGCCTTGTGGGTAAAGTACCCACAGCTTTTTGAATAAATTTTGGAATTTTGATTCCTGTTTTGTATATGCACTGAGGACCATGTCAAAAAAAGGGGGAGAGAAATGTAATACCCCAATTTTGAACCCCGTATTAAATATTGTATTTTGTTAAGTTATGAAAGGCCAGAGTGCCTAAACAATTATTAAGAGGCAAGTGTGCCTAGGAAATGTAATGTTTTGATCATTATTAATATAAAACACATTGTTGGCTACTAGACAGACAAGGACAAGAGTTATAGGGGGCTATGATTCCACAAGAGAGGGGGCTTGAGGGGTTGAGTACTTGTTTTATATTTTTTTTACCCATTTCTGGTTTTAGTGGAGAAAAATGGTTACATGAGCTTCTTGGGGGGAAGGCTAAGTGGTTCCTTAATTCCAATATTTACATAAACCTGTCCTTGGTCTGTTTGGGGGTTTCATGTTNTTTTTTTTTTTCTTCTTCTTCACCCATTCCACTCACTCACTCAATTTTTTTTTGTTCCCACCTTTCATTTCTCTTATGTTCTCCACTCATCCCTTCACCTACTCGTCCCATCTTATTCAAGAGCTGCTTAGGGAAGGAATTGAATTGCTAAGAAAAGCCATAGTCATTGGTTGTATAGATTGCTTGTGTATTCCAACCAAGAGTTGGTATCTTCATGTATGTGATGCCTTGGCCCATGTTTCAGTTAAATAGTAGCTGCAAGTCCTAAGATTCACAGTGGGGAGATTCTTGACTAGAAGCACTGGAGCCCTGTAAGATATGGACAAATTGAGGGACTGTGTGGTAGAGAAAGGGGTCCATTCTCTTGGGTTGTGTAGACTGGGTAGAAGAGAGATAGTTACTTTGGATTGTTGTGAGTGTTGAAAGGCCTGTGAGAGCCTAAGGGATGAATGACTTGGGAAGCCGAGTGATAGCCTAGAATTTGTCCTTGTGGACTCATATCCATGGCTCATGGGTGACACTATTGCTGAGACTTGGAACATTAGTGTCTATGGTTGGGTGGAATGTCTTTGGTCTACATCCAGTTGGTGTCTTTTTTTCAAAAACAATAAATGATATATGTTATGGTTATTTAACTATGTATGATTTATTCCACTGTGTATTTATTTATCTTTGAGTTTTATATTTAGAATATGCATGCTTGTTGGTTATTGATGTACATGACTTAGTTTATGTTGTGTCATGAATATTTATTTCCGCATGTGGTTTTCATGTCTCTTAATTAACTTAGAAGTGATTTGAATTGAGATAAGTCACTGTGAAGTGAGTCCCTGGACTACAACGTGCCTCACCTGTGGGTGGTTGGGTGTGTTCCAGTCAGATTAAGTGGCATAGCCTCACCTGTGGGTGGTTGGGTATGTTACAATTGGGCTCTAAAATGGTAAAAAAGCACATGTGTCGGGGAAACAAATGTAGTTCTACTAATTTGTTTGGTTTTTACACCCCCATGAACATTTTTGCAAGTGTCCCTAAATGCCTTTTGAATTTTAGTTTACTCATGATATAACGGAAATTGTGCATTAGATTAATGCATCGCTGGTTCCTTCCAATTCTAGGCATGGTAATTATTCTAGGAACACCCTTCCCCCAATAGTCTCATGCCCTAACACATGCTTTCTTGGATTATTTCCAAATATAGGTTTCATTTAGTGGGATGCAATGCAAAGTTCATGTTGGGGGATCAACTTCTCAAATCAATTCTCAAACATCAACATAGAGCATAATGGGCTCTATAATGGAAGAGCACATTTGTGTGAGGTGAAAAAATATAGTTTTTATTATCCATTGGGACCTTTTTTGAAAGTGTCCCTAAATGCCTTTTGTATCTGAGTTGTAACTCACAATAAAATGGAAATTGGGGATCAAATCAATGAGTTGTCAATTCTGCTAGATTCCAGACATTGTAGTTACATTAGGGTTTCTGTTCATTATCTAATCATAGACCCTACCATGTGTTTTTTCATATGAATTCTAGATCCATGGATTTTTTTAGTGGGATGTAATGAATATGTTCACATTGTGGGGTCAAATTTGTGAATTAGTGCCCCAAGCATGATAGAGGGTGTGTTGGGCTCCAAAAAAAAAAAAAAACCACGTGTTTGAGGTGATGGAATGCAATTATTTTTATCCATCTGGTTTATATGCCCCGAGTCATTTTTTCAATTGTCACTAAATGCTTTTTGGATACAAGTTTCAAGTCATAGTAAAATGGAAATTGGTAATTGGTAATTGAATCAATAAGACATCAATTCTATTGAATTTTAGACATTATAATTACAATAGAAGGCCCCTTCCTCCACAAGTGACATGCCTCATCATGTGTTTTTTCAGAAAACTTCAAGATCAAAGGTTTCATTGTGTTTTGTTGAATTCACTATTGCTCCAGGTATACATATTTTGAAATTTTTAAATCAAGTTTTAAATAGACTCTAGAATGAATACATTTAATATAATAATAATAATCATGTTCTCCACTACTCTACTACCCATTCTATCTCTAAGCACAATGAAATAGATTTTCCTTGAAATTTTAACTAGTAGCACACATAAACCTC
This sequence comes from Picea engelmannii, assembly GCA_009831015.1. Taxonomy (NCBI): domain Eukaryota; kingdom Viridiplantae; phylum Streptophyta; class Pinopsida; order Pinales; family Pinaceae; genus Picea; species Picea engelmannii. Next base: position 225,825 of record ML796533.1, read on the forward strand.
ACGATTCATAACATGACATGCTTGTAGACAATATTTTGTGAGATATAGGGTAGTTAAGTGATCCAAAAATGGATAGAACATATACAACACTTTATCTGAAAAATATCACTAAGTTAGATACCACTTTCTTATTCCAAAATATTTTATTTATAGTTCTTATAGCATGGAAGTGATTTACCTTCCTAAAAAAAACATGTTAACTAGTGATCATAAACTTGCATAATCCATCTTACATAAGAAAATGTGGAATAAATTTATTAATGCTCAAATGCTTCAAGTACAATAAAATGAATTTGCAATAAAAGAGTTGAAGACCCTTTTCAAATATGCTTCTCTGACATAGAAAAGGACATCACCCTTGCATTCCTCTTGAAAAACTGAGAAAAGTGAGTATAAAGTTGGCTATATTCTTCTTACAGTTCCTTTGAATCCCCTTGGTAGGAAAAATAATACAATGACCTTTTGATGCTTTGATTAAACACAGAAACATACTGCACCATTGAATTCCCGATGAAAAATCGTGCAAAATTGATATAAAATACTTGAAATTTCATCAAGGTACCATTTGGCACATGTTACAGTGTAGCCTCATATGCCTTGTACCCTTGACATGCATTACAAGTCCAAAATCTCTGCATAAAATTGTGTCCAAATTAATCCTTGGAATGTGTGTCTAGTGCCTTGGGGTATGTTCCATTAAATAGGTTGCCCCTCTTAACCAAATTCTAGAACTTTAGGCACACATTAAATACATTTTGGCTGGGTTTTGTAACCAAATCCTAACTATAGGGGAGTTGGTTATAGTAATGTTGTTAAGTTGTTTTCATGGTTGGGGTCATGGGTTCCATTCCCATTGACCACAAGTCTTTTACTATATATTACATGTATATAGTTTCATAGTTAGAAACGACCCCGAAGTTTTGGCATATATATATATATATATATATATATATATATATATATATATATATATATATAAAGCAAAACCATCAAAATATATGTTGATTCCCTTCCACAATACATGTGATTATATGATGATGTAATATTATCAAGGCCCAAGAGTCAATGGATTAGGCCCTCGGCCCTTTGGCCACCCATATGAATTTTATTATAAACTTAAATATGTAATATGCCATATCATGGTTAAGATCCAAGTAATGGTGGGTTGGTGATGGAGCCTGTGTTAAGTCTTTGGTGGCTATGGAGGTCATGGGTTCGATTCCTCCGAACTCCATAATAATTTTATACAACCTAACCATTACTAGCCAATGAGGGGTTGCCACGTGGTAGCCTCTCATTGGATAACCTATGCCATGTGTCATTAGATAACTGGACCACTTTAATGCCAACTCAGGTGATGACGAATATGCCACATCACATGTTGTGCCATGTCACCCTAGAGCTACCACTTGTCAACCTGTGAGACTACCACATGTCCCTCTCTGAGCCTACCATGTGTCTCTTCAGGGTTGACATTTTCCCTAGTTGACCTAAACTTTGACCAGCCATAACTTTTGGATACAGACTCTGTTTGACATGACATTTGCATCGTTGGAAATACGAAGACGATCTCTTTGTAATGATGTACTTTTATTGAAATTTTGAGAAGGTCAAATTTTGAGTTTTTCTGACCCTTTTTGGATCCCTTTGAGCATTCCAGATCCTCCTGGACCTCTGTGAGAATTCTTGGATCCTCCTCAATCATTAAGGAAACATCTAAATAATTATAATAATTTTGTTGGTTGTGGAGCCTGATTATCTTCCTTATTCAGAGGTTTTTTTTTTCCAGTCGTGTTTATACCCCATGAAGACTGTACACCCCGGAATACTATACACCCCTCCTTGCAGGGGATTGCAGGGGGGGATTTCCCACTTGTGGGGTCTGGGGGGGTCATACCCCTCAATTGGGGGGTCCAGGGGCCAATGGGCCCTCGACATGGGTTCGGGGGTGAAGCCCTCGAAAGAAAAATTTCCTTGTAAAAGTATATTGTAATCTCATAGTCAATCTTGACCGTTCATCATTAAGTCACATATTTGACGGTAGAGATTATGTTATGGATTTTTACCCTTGAAGGAAACCCTCTTTTGTATGAGGCCATTTGTATTGCGGCTGAGTATTGTAATGTATGTATTCTAAGAGAGGAGACTATGAGAGAAAGAAGAGGAAGTTACAATGGGTGTGTTGTAGGTTGTATCCCTTCATTTTGATGGATAATAAAAAGGAAGGACCTGGCAATTTCTTTGGTGGACATAGCCCACACTTGGTGAACCACGTATATATTGTATTTTGTATCTTCTGTGTTTTATTTCCACATTTGTTTTATTTTATTGCTCCACGATCCCGTTTTTCTAACACATTTCACAATATTTTATATAAGCGTTGAACTTTAGTTTTCGGTAATGGAAATCAAGTGACATAAGAAGATGATTCTATGAAGGAAATTAAGATGATTCATATGATTATTCCTTAAACAAAAGAAAGAATACAAACCATAAATAGAGGAAAACCAAAACTCCCTTTAAGTGATGCATGGATATTATGTAGAATGAAAGTGGAGTTGGTCGATGTCTACCCAAAGCCACAAATATAGAGAGAATCGAGATAGGTTAGATTAATTTAATTAGGCTTTATGGAGATTAAAAAAATACTTCCTTCTCTATATATGATGCCAAATGTTGCTATGTTAGAGAATTATTGGGTTCTCGGGAGCTTATTCTAGACCCTAAAGCAGACACAATCACCAAATATTCTACAAAAAATGGAGGGCACATCAATGCATGAGGGAAATGTTGTAGATACCTTGATTTGTCAAATTAACTCAGATATAAAATAATTCCAAGCATGTCATGGTGGCGTCTTAAGACATAAATATTACTAATTATTCCTTCATATACTAAATATTCTTTATATAACCTAGGCATGTGGAAGAACAATTTGTTTAGTCTCATCAAACATTCCATTGAAAAGTAGAAATTTGCATGTACAAAATTGAATTTTATTTAGGGAAAAAAAATCAATGTACAACTCCTAAATACCATACCTCATTTGTCAACATACTTGGGATCATACAACTAGACCTTTTGGCTCATCTTTTTTGTTGATGGTCTCCATTATTTTCTTGGGATTATCATTTAGTAGGAAGTATTGTACTCTTGTTAAGTTTCTTCTATGCCTCATTTGTAACTAAAGGTTTTCCCAATGATTAAGTTGATAAAGTGGTATACACTTGCACCTATTTTCTAATCTCTAAACACAAATTTCCCTTCTTTATTGTGTTATAATGTCTCATGTATTCTCCTTTAACCATAAACTTAACCAAGAATGGTTACCTTCATAATTAGTTAGAAATATATTGAGGTTTTGGTTTACCTAGTTAGAAATATATTGATGGTCTCCATTATTTTCTTGGGATTATCATTTAGTAGGAAGTATTGTACTCTTGTTAAGTTTCTTCTATGCCTCATTTGTAACTAAAGGTTTTCCCAATGATTAAGTTGATAAAGTGGTATACACTTGCGCCTATTTTCTAATCTCCAAACACAAATTTCCCTTCTTTATTGTGTTATAATGTCTCATGTATTCTCCTTTAACCATAAACTTAACCAAGAATGGTTACCTTCATAATTAGTTAGAAATATATTGAGGTTTTGGTTTACCTCTAGACAACATGTCAACCAATAATCCCCACCCAATCATTTTTTTTCTTCAGGAAACCACTACATATATATTCCCTACAATAATATAATCTATAGTGCTTAACGTTAACATGCTTAACGTTAACATTATTGAAATCAATGAACATGCATTGAATTTGATTGAAATAAAAGATACCATAAGATAAGGTCATTCATGTCCAATAAATTAACTTTAATAGGTCAAAGAGACCGCAAACCGTACCATGATATATAATATATGAGACATGATAATATTCTAGTGAAATAAATCGTTGGTATACCTCTAATGGAATTAATTCAACAATTTCACATTAATCAATGTAAAGTATATGCAATCCCATGTATTAGCCCAATTTGATGATTCACACTCATCCCATTCATCATCACTACATGGGAGATAGTGTAAAGCGAGTATTCTCATCCATATTTCAAATATAGGATTGTTAGAGCTTCAAACCAAATGAAAACCATGAATCCCACGTGCATTGATGCATTGGTACGTAGGTGAATGATTTTTGTTGACCACCTCCCAAAACAACTATTTTCACATATGTTTGCCTTGTTGATTCCATTCACACTCTTTCTCCTTCTACGAGCATTGACATACATCATTTAACAACTATTTTAATCTCGAATAGGGTAAATTTTAGATAACCTCAATTCCTCACTATGTAGGGTTATTTTTACACATGTTCCAACTCCATTGTGATCTCCTTTCTCATGGACAATCTCAAAATAGATCTACATATATGGAACCTTGCATTTTTGTGTAATGAAAAAAATTATTGAATGTGGGAATTTTCAAATTGACTATCACACCTATTAGAGCAAATCCAATGTAGCTCCATCTATATATTTTTCTCTTTCAATTAATCATAAAATAAATAGAAGTAATGACGTACATAATTAGAGGCATGGCACATATCATCACTTATGTAGAAGTGATATTATTTCAATATTGACTATTTATCTTTGTTATGTTGAAATAATGATTTATGTGTAATTTTCTAGATTTCATTATTGTTAAAAATTGTTTATATAATCATATTTCATAGAGATATTTGTGAGATTGAGATTAATGTGTTAAGCGAATTAAGGATTGATTGTTTGAGATATTATATGAGTTGATATCTTCTTGACACATCTCTTATACATGTATAAATATATTATTTGGTAATAAGAAAGTTTGAACTATGTGTGCATTATTGTTAAATTTATTTGCTTCATTATTGTTGTGTAATTCTTCATTTCATATTAGAGCCACTTATATGAGAGTCATGATATCTTTTAATTGTTGAAGAGCATTGAGTGAAACCGTTTCGTATCTGTAGTTGATGTTAACATTACAATTGAGAGGGTTGCATAGACCTTTGTGGAATGTTCTTTCATATAAGCCTACGTGAAGCCTGCGTGCAATGCTATTTCATGGAATCCTGTGCGGAGCTTGTGTGTAACATTGTTTAGTGGAGCATGGAGTTTGTAGCAGTGTGGATATTTACATACGTCTTGAGCATGAAGGAGTGTGGAGTTTGCAGCAGCGTGGAGATGTACATGCTCCAATAAAACTTGTTCAATTACGGAAATGCACCAAAGTATATGTGGCTGAATAATTCACCTCAGTTCATATTTAGTACAATCAACGTACCATTGACTGTATCAAATTTTATGTATCAAACAAATAAATATTAATATGCCATATAAATTGGGCTCATCAAAAACCTAAAAAGAAAGTTTATTTTCCAAAGTGTTGGATAACAAGTATTTGATAAAGTTTTTTAATAATCTCCATGACATATTGAACAAGTTGATTCTGTCATTTTTCTTTTGAGTTGAAAACCTGGTGTGAATGGTGAATAAATTATGAGAAAGAATTAGTGCTTGAGATAAGGACAATTGGTTGGAATAGTAATTTGAGTTTGTATATGAGACAAAGTGTAAAAGAGATTATCTTAAATATCTTATAATTTTTTGAAATATTTGGGTACAATTTTTTTTTTAAGAGGGTTGATTTAAAGACTGAAATTTTGATTATAGTTGCTTAAGTATTGCCCTCCTTCATTGTAATTAAACATTAATAAAAAGATCATTTTTTGGTGGTGGTTGAGTCCCATTTTTTTGGGACAAGTGCTCTCATCCCGAGGTGAATTAGGACACATTGTGTTGATTTTTTAGTATTCTCTCTCTCACTCACTTATTCTCCAATGACAACAAGAAATATTGTGTTACCTAAGATTCTTGGCACAAATTATTTTTATTGGAGAAAATGCATGCAACCCATATTTATCACTAAAGATTTATGGGAACTTGCAATTGATGGATATGTTAATCCTTTTGATGAAGAATTTAAAGAATTGAATGACGATGAAAATCAATCTCCGATGGAACTTATAAACAAGGATAATAAATCACTTTCTTTTATAGGTAGCATAGTTCAAGAATATATATTTCCAAGAATCAGTGTTGTAGAATCATCCAAGAAAGCATGAGATATCTTAAAGAACACATATATTGAATGTGTGGTTGTAGGTAAATTGCAAACATTAAAGCAGAAATTTGAAAATGATAATATGCATAGTAATGAATTTGTGAATGATTATATCACCAAAATACAAGATTTTGTTAATCAAATGAGGATGTTGGGTGAAGAAGTTCCAGAAAAAAGGATGATTCAAAATATTTTAAGGAGTCTTGTGCCGAAATTTGAAATGGTTTCCACAGTATCACGGTTTCTAAATATATCATTGTAATGAGAATTGATGAATTAAGTGGTTATTTATTAGTTGTTGAAGAAAATTATTCAAGTGAACACGTGAAAAATGATTTCTCATTAAGGTATAGAGGACGAGGAAGAAGAAAAGGATAGTTTCATAATCAACGATTTCATAATCAAAACATATATCAACATACTAATTCAAGAGGCAAAGGAAGAAGCCCAAGTCAATTTAGAGGAAGAAGCAGAGAAGGATATCATGGAAGGGGAAGAGGAAGAGATGGATCTCAAGAAAGACAAGGGCCACAATTTTATTATTTTCACAAATTTGGTCATCTTAAGAAAGATTGTTATGAAAAATTGTGTGATATGGAACATAAAGGTTCCAATACAATTGTTGAATAAACTAGAAATGAGAATTTATTCATATCAATTTTGATGGCACATAATGAAGAAAGTAAAGCTTGGTATATCGATTATGGATGTTCAACTCATATGACATCCTAGGAGGAGTTTTTTACTAGAATAAATGACAATTATTCTGGTAAACCTATATTTGTTGATGATAATGTTTCATAAGTAAAAGGGAAATCTAGCATTGCAATTACAACATTTCATGGAAATAAATATTTAATTGATGACACTTTATTGACACAAGCATTGAATAAGAACCTACTTTATGTACGACAAATGATGGAGAAAAACTACTAGTTAGTGTTTGATACTAAAGAGTGCTTAATCATGGATAATTTAAATAAAAATGAAGTAGTAGAAAGAGGAGAAATTGTTGTAAAATTGGTTGTCATTGATGTCAACCTAAGAAGAATCCCTAAAGCAGATCCCAAAATCCCCTAAAAGTGATGGTGATGTGTCCACTTGAAGAAGCCTTGACATAAGTGTATATAACTCCAAATTGGTCCCCTTATGATGTATCTTTTAAGAGTTTCCCTCATGGCATGAGATGGCACATGGTTGTTTCCACATGACCACTTTTAGTTTTACACAAATGGAGCCTTGAAGGAGCCTTGAAGAATCCCTAAAACCAAGTGAATAAACCCCTAAAGTCAAGTGAAGAAGACCCTAAAATCAAGAAAAGAAAACCCTAAATCTAGGTGAAGAAACCCCTAAATCTAAGAGAAGAAGACCATCAATTCAAGTGAAGAAACCCATAAAGCTAAGATAAGAAGCCCCTAAATTAAAGTAAAGAATTCCCTAATGTTATCCAACCTTAAGGAAGAGGTGCGACCCTTGGTCGCACCCCCTCATGTGGAGAAGACTCATATAAATAAGTGGAGCCTCATTTGGAATTTGGATCACACAAATTCAACCTAGCCAAGGAAGAGGAGAAAATTTTAGGCTAGAGGAGCAAATTTCCAAAAGAATATGAAGTGAAGAAGGGCGAAATTCCAACAGAATATGAAGTCTTGTGATGATTTATTCTAGGGTTTTATTTGAAGGTCTTCTTGGAATTTTTTATCTAACGTTTTTTCTAGAATGATTTCGATATTGAAACTTGGAGGTGTTTCAGAAGAAATAGAGAAGAATATTGGATATGAATTTCAGGTCTTGACACATTACAGGTTTGAAGTTATACTTAGTAGAAATTGAGGTTCATTAAACAAGGGTTTTCTTCTTCAAAATGAGTCATATTGCCATTTTCACTATAAATTTTTTTAGGGGACGATTCAAGGAGAAAAAATTGGAGAAATTTTATAGAAGATGTCTATTAATATTGGGTACAAGTTTCAGATCCCAATTCATTGTAGGTACGAAGTTATATTTGCTGGAAGTTAGGGTTTGTGACTAATCCATAACCTAGTCTCAAACAAGTGTTCGAGATAAAAAGTTTATATATGAATCTTGGTAGTTCCAAATTGAATTACTCTTGTTGAATTATAATGAGAACAAATCATAATATTTGAGGTACAAGTTTCAAAATAAAAAATGAAAAATTTTGCTCATGGAAAATCTTACAAGTTTGCATATTTGAGGTACATTTTTTAGCTGTTTTGTATGTAGATTTAAGAAGTGATTTTGAGATTGTATTCAAAGGTTGATTTTATCATGTATCATCATTTAAAATATTCCAAATGGATCAATATATCCTTCCAGTAGGTGATGGAAAACTCGGGGAGTGGGTGCTTTCTTCAAGTTAAAACTTGTAAAATCTTGAAACTACTTAAGAATAGTTTATGTGGTTTTCTCCCAGTTGGGTTTCCACGTAAAAATATGTGTGCAATGTGATGATGAATGAAATTATTAATGGTTAATGTTTATGTAGTGCTTGAAGGTTAAAATTGTTGAAATAATTCTATATTGATTCACCCCCCCCTCCTCTCAATGTTATTGAATATTATAACAATTGGTATCAGAGTGGGTTCCTTTAGGAAAAATCTAACTACTGGAAGGCATATAATGGATAAGCAAGGAGAATTTACCAAAAATGGAACACCATTGTTTGATGGGAAAAATTATGTCTTTTGGAGAATAAGAATGAGAGAATTTTTGCAAGCACGAGAATTCCATGTTTGGCAAGTTGTAGTAAATGGATACACTACTCCAGCTTCTCCCCCGATAGATAATGTTGGTAAAAATATCAATGAATACAATTCAAAGGACATAAATTCCATTCTAAGTGGTCTAATAGGTTGAGAATTTGTTAAGGTTATGCATTGTGATTCAGCAAAGGAAATATGGGACAAGATCTAGAATGTTTATGAAGGAGATGCTAAAGTCAAAGGGGCCAAGCTTCATACTTATAGAGGAAAATTTGAACATTTGAGAATGAAGGAAGATGAAGATATTGCAGCTTGTTTTCTCCAAGTTCATGAAATTGTGAGTACTATAAGAGGACTGGGAGAAAAGATTGAAAATTTAGTTATTGTGCAAAAGATACTGAGATCTCTCCCAACGATATTTGACCCTAAAATATTATCTCTAGAATAAAGACAAGATTTGGATACATTGAGCATGGATAAATTGCATGAAATACTTACAACATAGAAAATGAGAATAGAATAGGAAAATCCATTCAGAAGGGAAGCAACTTTCAAATCCTCCAAGAAGACAAGAAAGAACAATCCAAGGTCTAAACCCTACTCCAAAAATAGTGATGATTCAAACAATGAATAAGAATCCAACTTTGTGAGAAAGCTAAAAAGAGGATCTGGCAAGTACAAAGGTAAGCTTCCTTTAAAAATATTTAATTATGGTAAATTTGGTCATTTTTCTTCCAAGTTCCCTTATGCAAGGGGTTTAGATATTGAAGAAGAAGAAGTCCCTAACAAATAAAAGAAATATCAAAAAAGAGACAAGGAAAGAAATAAAGGAGTATTTTTGAAAATCAAAAACCTTTATTCAAAATATGATAGTTCCTCATATGATGAAGATGATGATAGTGACATTGACTCAATAAGAGTATTATTCATGGTGTTAGAGACTCAATAGGAAAATGTTGAAAATAATGAAGGGGACTATGAAGAAGAAGGATAAGTGAATATTGAGGAAGAATTGATTAGTTCCTTAAGTGATCTAAGAATAGAAAGGAAGAAAAGAAAATCTCTCAAAGAAGAGTTAAGTAAAATGAAGGAAGGATTTCAAAATCCTAGCAAAAATTCTGAAGAAGCCAAGTAGAGTGTCATAGATCTAAGGATTCAGTTGGAAGAATCCAAAGTGAATGAAGAAACACTCAAGAGACAATTGGAAGAAAAGAAGAAAATAAAAGAGAATTTGGAAGTTGAAATAGTCCCACTAAGAAAGGAAATACAGAAGAAATAAATCCAACTAAATTTTGGCTATAGCACCAAAATACTAGATGAAATCATCTGCAATACAAAAACATTCTATGACAAGTCTAGACTTGGATACAAGCAAAACAATATTGATGAGGGTTCAAGCTCTATGATGATAGGAAATTAAGCATAGCAAAGAAGTTATGTAGATATTATCAAGGGTTCTATCAAGAAAGAAGAATGCAAGCCTCTAAAGGAGGACATACAAAAACCAAAAATAAAGAAGAATAAAGAAGAAGATTGTTCATTCAGAGGAATATGGAATACAAAAAAATAGCAATGAATAAGACCCAATAAGAATATCATGATTTCAGAAGAACGACGCCAACTAGAAGACCACCCACACCTAGGTATCAAAGTATTTTTGTCAGCTTGTGTTATTTTTTCAATAATTTTGGGCATAAAGCCATAAATTGTAGAGCCTATGCAAAGGGTATAAATGATCAGAACAAAAGTAGCTATTAAAATCCCAATAATCATTATGAAGGAAATTATCTTTTAAATCCTCGTGAGGCATTTGACAAAAAATATAACAGTTTTGGTACTCTGAGTTATGAAATTAAATGCTACAAATGTAACAATTTTGGACACATAGCTAGAAATTGCAAAAGTGATTTGATAGTTTCTTCAAGGGAAACTACGCTTATTCCTTTCAATCATATAGGGTAATAATAGAGAACTTGAAAAGAAAGCAAGAAGATTTGAAGGTTGAGGAATGTGGGTTTGCCTTACAAGCCCAAAATAGAAAAATCCATTGGTATATTGACAGTGGATTCTCAAAGCATATGACTAGAGACAAAAACATATTTGTAACATTAAATAAATAAAAAGAGGGGTCTGTCACATTTGGAAATGATAAGTCAACTAAAATTTTAGGAAAAGAAATAAACAATCTTGGAAACAAAGATGTTGTGGAAGAAAAGTTCCTACATGTTGAAAATATGAAGCATAATTTGCTAAGTGTGAGCCAAATGTGTGATCATGGACACACACTCATATTCAATTCAAAAGAATGTGAAATATGGAATGAAGGATACGACAAACCAGTGGCACCAACGACAAGGACTCCAAACAACATATACATATTGCATAGGATTGAAGAAGAAAGATGTTGCTTGGGAAAAGAAGATGAAAATTGGCTTTGGCATAGGATAATGGGCCATACACACTTCAATAATCTTGTCAAGATCAACAAGAAGAAATTTGTAAGAGAAATGTCAGAAAATACATAGCCAACACATAATATGTGCAATCATTGTCAACATGGAAAACAAACAAAAGCTGAATTCAAGGAAAATGAATACTTTAAGACAAAACCATTGGAGATTTCACACACTAATTTATGTTGGCCCACAAGAACAAAAGTATTGGATGGTGAAAAATACTTCATACTACTCATTAATGACTACACTAGAATGACTTGGATTTCCTTCCTCAAGAAAAATTCAGAAGATTTCGAATGTTTCAAGGTATTCAAGGAACTGGCTGAAAATGAAATTGATTTGAAAATCAAATGCTTAAGATCAGATAATGAAGGTGAGTTTACTTCAAATGAATTTAGGGATCTATGTGAAGAACAGGGAATAAAAAGACAATTCTCAATATCTAGAACACCTCATCAAAATGGAGTTGTTGAAAGGAAAAAAAAATTGTACAAGAAATGGACATAACCATGTTGAATGACTCCAAGCTAAGTGATATATTTTGGGGACACGTAGTGCATAAAGTCGTTCATATCATGAATAGGGGATTGATCATAATTAATTATGATAAGACTCCATATTAGTTATGAAAAGGAAGACCAACCAATGCTAAGAACTTTAGAGTGTTTGGAAGCAAGTGTTACATAAAAAGGGGAGACAAGAAGATTGGAAAATTTGACTCCCAGGTGGACGAAGGAATATTTGTTGGGTACTCATGCAAAGGAAAATAATATAAGTGATACAATATAATAATAAAAAATATAGTGGAAAGAATCAATGTAAAAGTTGGTGAAACAAACTTGTTGAATACTAGGAAGGAAAGAAAAAATTCAAAATATCTGCAGAACGGGAAAATGAAGAACTAAAAAATGAAGAAGAGAAAGAAGAAGAAAAACAACAAGAAGAGAAGAAGCCTGAAGCAGAACAAGAAGAAAAAAAAAGAAACATTGTCAGTATCCTTCTAGGACACCTAGCCATTGGGTTCAGAAGAATAATCCACTAGAACAAATAATTTGAGATATAAGTGTCAGAGTAGAAACCAGAAGAAGAAGGCAAGCACAAACACATGAACAAAGAAATTTTTCATTACTATCCACAGTTGAACCAAATAGCTTTGAGGAAGCCATAAATGGTGAAAATTGGATCGAGGATGTGGAATAAGAACTAAATCAAATGGAGAAGAATGAGACATGGGAACTAGTTCCAAGACCAAAGGACAAAAATGTGATTGGGACAAAATGGGTCTTCAGAAACAACCTAAATAAAGATGGATAGTTAATCAGAAACAAAGTAATACTATTGTGAAAAGGATATTCTAAAGTTGAAAGAATATATTTTGAAGAAACCTTTGATCATGTGTCTAGAATGGAATCAATTATAATGTTGTTGGCTTATGCATGGTCCAAAAGGATCAAAGTGTATCATATGGATGTAAAATCAATTTTTCTAAATGGAGGATTAGAAGAAGAAGTCTACATAGAACAACTAGAAGGGTTTCTACTATAAGAAAATGAAGACTATGTTTGAAGATTGAAGAAATCTTTGTATGGACTTATGCAAGTTTTGAGTGCTTGGTACTCAATATTGGATAGGTACTTACAACAAGAAGGATTCAAAAGGGGAAATGAAAATAGTAACCTCTACTTAAAAGTGGATCAAGGAAGTATGATTATCATTGAAATGTATGTTGATGGAATCATCTTTAGAAGTGATGATGATAGATTGAGTCAAACGTTTTCCAAGGATATGCATAATGAATTTGAAATGTCCCTACTTGGGGAGTTGAATTTCTTCTTGGGACTCTAGATATCTCAGCTATATGAAGGTATTTTCATTTCCCAAACCAACTACATCAAGGAAATGCTAAATAATTTCAAAATGAAAGGTTGTAAATATGTGAGTACTCCTATGGTTACCAGTTACAAGTTTAACAAAGATGATGAATCTAAAGAAGTGGATCCAAGACTCTATGGATCAATGATTGGGAGTCTACTCTATGTGATAACTTCAAGACTAGATGTAATGCAATTAGTTGGACAAGTCACAATATTCCAACTGGCACCAAATGAAACCCATTTTCTAGCAATGAAAAGGATCTCTAGATTCTTAAAGGAAAAACAGATTTTGGGCTATTGTATCCAAAAGGAAATGAGTTAACTCTAGTCTCCTACATGGATGCATATTGGGAATGAATATTGATGACAAAAGAGGTACAAGTGGAGCAACTAATTTCTACTTAGGTGACTTCTTAGTGTCCTGGTTGAGCAAGGAGCAATCTTCAATATCCTTATCCACAACAGAAGTAGAATATATCACATCAACAATATGTTGTACTTAGATTATCTGGATGAAGAAAACCTTGCATGACATACAAGTGAGATATAATGAGCCTATGCCAATACTCTGTGACAACACCAGTGCTATAAACATCTCCAAGAATATATTGATGCATTCCAATACCAAACATATTCCTATTAAGTTCCACTTTCTGCGGGAACAAATCATAGAAAATAACATCAAATTGCAGTACTTTGGGACAAAAGAACAGATTGCAGACATCTTCACAAAGTCTCTTCCTAGGGAGACCTTCGAGTATATTTGAAAAAAACTGAGAGTAATTTATGCTCCAAATTGATTTCCATAATCTTCTGCAAGAAAAAATGGGGAATACTGTCAGGGAGAGTTACCCTTTACCATTGATGTTGAATGGGGAGAGAAAAATAGAAAAACTAGAAGCATGAAGATAGGGGGAGTCAACATGAATACAAGAGGAAAGTACGATCATTGGGATTGGAGCATGAATATAGGAGGAGTATGTTTTTTTTACTAAGATTCCATAACTGCAAAAGGAGGATATCATTGGAAAATTTGTTTTCATTGATGTGAACCTTAGAAGAAACCCTAAAGCAAATCCCAAAAGCCCCTAAAAGTGATGATGATGTGTCCACTTGAAAAATCCTTGAAGAGACTTGAAGGATCCTTGAAATAAGTGTATATAACTCCAAATTGGTCCCCTTATGGCATATATTTTAAGAATGTCCCTCACGGGATGATATAACACGTGGTTGGTTCCACATGCCCACTTTGATTCGTACACAAATGGAGGCTTGAAGGAGCCTTAGAGAATCCCTAAAACCAAGTGAAGAAGCCTATAAATTCAAGTGAAGAAGCCCCTAAAACCAATATAAGAATACCCTACATCCAAGTGAATAATCCCCTAAATACAAGAAAAGAATCCCCTAAATCCAAGTGAAGAAGCCCCTAAAGCCAAGAGAAGAAGCCCATAAAGTAAAGTAAAGATACCCCTAAGGTGGGCCATCCTTAAGGAAGAGGTGTGACCCAAAATTTGTGACCCTTGATAACACCCCCTCATGTGGATAAAAATCATATAAATAATAGGAGCCTCATTTGGCATTTGGATCACATGAATTATATGTAGCCAAGGAAGATGAGCAAATTTCATCTTAGAGGAGCGAATTTCCAAGGGAAGATGAAGTGAAGAAGCACTTGAAGGTCATATTAGCATTTTCAATATAATTTGTTTCTATAATGATTCAAATAGTGAAACTTGGAGGTGTTTCATAAGAGACAGTGAAGAAGCTTGGATATGAATTTTAGGTCTTGACTCATTACAGGTTTGGAGTTATACTCAGTGGAAGTTGAGGCTCGTTAAACTAGGGTTTTCTTTTGCAAAATGATTCGTCTTTCCATTTTCTATATAAAAACAAAATTAGGACAATTCAATGATAGAAACATGGAGGAATTTTAGAGAAGATATCAAAGAATATTGGATACAATTTTTAGATCCTGATTCATTACAAGTACGGAGTTATACTTGTTGGAAGTTACAGTTTGTGAATAATCCAGAAACTAGTCCCAAAGAGGTGTTCGAGATAAAATGGTTATATCTAAATACCTTGGTAAGTGAAAATTGAATTCAACTTATTTAATTATAAGGAGTATAGATCTTGATATCTGAGGTCCAAGTTTCAGAATCAGAAATGGAAAATTGTGCTCGTGGTGAATCTTACAAGTTTGCATATTTGAGGTACAATTATGAGCAATTTTGTATATAGATTTAAGAAGTGATTTTGGGATTGTATTTGAAGATTGATTTGATCATGTATCATCATTTAAAATATTCCATGGGGATTGGTGTCTCCTTCCAGTAGGTGATGAGAAATGCAAGGAGTGGGTGCTTCCTTCAAGTTGGTTCTTGTAAAATATTGAAACTACTTAAGAAAAGTTTACGTGGTTTTCTCCGAGTTGAGTTTCCACGTAAAAAATTGTGTGCAATGTGTATGAGTTTATGTGATTAGTAATGTCATGATTAATGGTTAATGTTTGTGTAGTTATTGAAGGTTAAAATTGTTGAAATAACTCTATACTAATTCACCCCCCATCTCAGTATTCTTGAATATTCTAACAGAAATGACTGAAGAAAGAATTTTCAAGCTTTCTTTTGATTCAAGTAACTCACATAGTTTGAATGTTACAAAAGAAATGAATAACATGCTTTGGAATTTAAGGATGGGACAATTGAATTTTCGGAGTTTGGTGTTTTTAAGGAAGCATAACATGGTGAAGGGTCTTCCTTATATTAAGATGGATGATAAAGTATGTGAAGGGTCTATTTTTGGAAAATAATGCAGGGAAAGTTTCTCAAATAGAATATGGAAAGATAGAGAACATTTAGCACTAGTAATTTCAGATTTGTGTGGTCCAATGGAGACTGCTTATTTTGGAAATGCATGATAGTTTGTCACCTTCATTGATGATTATTCCAAGAGTAATTGGGTGTATTTTTTGCAGGATAAGTATGAAGTGTTTACTCATTTTCTTGAGTTCAAGGAAATAGTTTAAAAGCAAAGTGGTTTAAAGATTATCACCATAAGAACAGATAATGGGGGATAATACAAGTAAAATTAATTTTCGAATTATTGCAGGAAGAATGGAATAAAGTGAGAGTTTACCAATTCCTACTCTCCTAAAAAAAATGGAGTCGTGGAAAGGAAAAACATGACCATAGTTGAAATGGATCAGATCATGCTGAAAACTAAGTCTCCTGGAAATGAATTTTGGATCAAAGAAGTGCACACAACAGTTTATTCTCTCAACTGATATCCTATGAGATAAATATTGAATTTGACTCCTCAAGAAGGATGGTTAGGATACAAACCAAATATTTCACATATGAAATTTTTTGGTTGCATTGCATATGCACGTGTTCCTAAGGAAAATAGGAGAAAATTGGGTGATAAAAGTGTGAAGTGAATTTTTAATGGATATAGTATTGAAATGAGAAGTTATAGGTTGTTTGTGTTGATTAATTGAGTTGGTTGTCATTGATTTCAACCCTTGAAGAAAGTTTAGTAGAAAATTACAGTAGCACAAAAGTTTGGGTAATCGACCCAAGTTTGTTTGATGGATAATTATATGAGTTTTGATATATTTGCAGGTAAAACTATTCTAGATGGATAATACATGTCATGTCATTTTTCGATGGTATGTGGAACCTCACATAACTCCTCACGGTTAGATATTTATGGCCATGTGAAGTTGGAGAACCCTCATGAGTCATCTAGAAGCACCAAAAGGTCAAAGTAGTCAAAGTGTTTGCAAAGAAGAAATGATTTAAATAATAAAGTGAAGTGATGAGTGTACTATAAGTCAAAGAGGATGCAAAAGAAATTATTTAAATAATAAAGTTAATGGAGAACTTAATAATTATGGAAAGTGGTTAAGTTAAGTGAACATGTGGTTATAAGTGGGTTAAGATGGTTAAAAGGTAAACCCTTGAGGATGCTACAAGAAATTATAAATAAGAGGCAAGGCTTTCTCATTTAAACACACTTGAATATCATTGAATATCTATTTTTGTGAAAGGTTATTTGGGCAAGTATTATTGATAGAGAAAAATTGCAGCAGGAAAAGTGTGGCAGGAAAAGTGCGGCAAAAAAAGTGCAGCAGAAAAATTGCAGTAGAAAAAGTGTGACAGGAAAAATGCTGCAGGAAAATTGCGGAAGAAAAAGTGCGGCAGGAAAAATGCGGAAGAAAAAGTGCGGAAAAAAAAATGTGGCAGAAAAATCGCAATAGGAAAAGTATGGCAGGAAAAGTGCAGCAGAAAAACCGCAATAGAAAAAGTACGAAAGAAAAATCACGGTAAAAAAATCACAGCAATGGATTTGCGACAGCAAAATTGTGGCAACAAAACGCTACAAGAAGAAAAAAAGGTATGGTTCTCATATGTGTAGTGTTGAATTTATTAATAAAGTTGAGGGTTTTCCTTGTAAATATGTTGGACGCCCTCTTGGGAGTTTATGGCTTGTTTTAGAGTTGATATGAGGAAGATATACTGAAGTTTAATATTGGTTCATGTTTGAGGGATTTTGGTTGAGGTATGTTGTTGAAGTTATTGGTACAAATAGAGGTTGTATAACAATGAGGTTCTAGCACATGGTTAGAGGTACAGAGTTGTGGTATATTGTTTGAGGTATATGTGATCAGATCAGATTTGGATTATGAAATTGATGAGGGATTTTGGTTGAGCTACATGTTGGGTACATGGTTCAGACAAGTAGTTGATGAGTTGGCACATACATGAGGTGTATAGTTGACGATGTTGGTACATCTTGATGAGTGATATTTTATGTGTATTTGATGCATGATTGGTACATATTTGGTGCATGATTGATTCACTCGTTGATGGTACAAGTTGAGGTATAGGTTGGTGCATGGTTGATTCACTTTTTTATGGTACAGGTTGATTACAGGCTGTTTGGACAGGTTATTTGTACAGGTTTGGTGCATGTTTGATGCATTTCTTTTATGGTATAGGTTGATGTATGGTACATGTTGGAACAAGTTTATTGGTACATGTTTACAATTGTATATCTCACAGTGATAATGTGACAGTGGTTCCATCATTCTACTTCTACGTCAGGATGGTTGGACGGGGAAATGACAGTTGGTTGTAGCCACCTTTTGATTGTAGCCGAAGAACATAGGGGGTTGTAGCCTCCTTCTATTTGTAGCCAGAGAATTGGGGAGTTGGAGCTTCCCTCAGGTTGTACCTTGGGAAACTAGGGGGTTGTAGCCTCCTTCTAGTTGTAGCCAGAGAATTGGGGAGTTGGAGCTTCCTTCAGGTTGTAGCCCGAAAAACTAGGGGGCTGGAAACTCCTTCTAGTTGCAACTGGAAAACAAAGGAAGTTGGTGCTTCCAATGAATGTAATTCTTAAAGACATATAAGAAAAATAATTGCATGGTTTTCTCCTGCTTTGGGTTTCCATGTAAAAAACCTGGTGTACTATGTATGTGTATGATTTCTCATTTTTCCATTGTTTATTTACTCTGCAACTATTGGATAATAATGCTACATTGATATAACACTTGCATTTTATGGTGGAAAAGGATTAAATTTCTCTATCACTGATTCAACCCCCCTCTCAGTAATCCAATAGTTTGATCCTCAAGAAAATAAGGTTATAATAAGTAGAGATGTTGTGTTTGATGAGAAGGTAATTTATTAGCCAAAACATGTACATATAGAATTTAGAAAGGATGAAGTAGTCATGGGAAATAGATCTAATTATAATAAAGATGAAGATAAGAAGAATCCCAAGTGGTTAATCATAGGTAATTCTGAAAGCGATATGATGGATAGAAATTTTGATAAAATAATTACTAGATCAGAAAGTTCCATTTTGACTTTTTCACTTATGGCGAAAGTAATGAAGATGGATGACCCAGATAATTATGCAGAAGTGTTGACAAAGAGATATAGCCACCGAAGATACAATGTGGATCTATATTCGCATGACATGAATTGATCGTAATCATGAAGAATACACAGTGGATCTACGAGATAACAAGACATAACCACGACCAATACAAAGTGGATCTATGTAACAGTATATGTGTCATAGTTCAAAGAAACTTCGTTGCAACTTGGGAAAAGTATATATCAGAGTGATGAATCAACCAAGAGTCTTCTTACTAATCTCGATGTAGTACGAATCTAACCATGTGAATAGATGTCCTGATGTCGAACATGGAAGAAAACACTTGATTACCGGTCAATGATGTAAGCCATTAACAAGCACGAGGGAGGTCACCATTGATGTCAATGATTCCCAAGGTACTCTAGTACATTCCCACGAATGTGAATGGATGAGTTGAATTCGAACATCTATGGAATCATTCGATTAGAGGTCAATGATGTAAACCCACTATCGAACGTGAGGAATCCTGCCATTGAAGCATGGAGGTCCCAAAGTACTAACTGGTTTCTAAGTCTATTTCTTGGATAATGTGTTGAAGTCGACAACAATAGACTCGCCGAAGGAGGGCCTTGATGTATCCCCCATCAATGACACGAAACATACACATAGATGTAATTGGTAAATCAAATGAACATGAATTGACACAGGTATTGAAACAAGATATTTGTGATGGATGACTCTCGAGGTAGATACTTCCCTTGAACACTGAGGCACGACAACAGAAACATGACATGGACCAAAATTTGATGATGCAATGGATTCTGTGACTTTCTTCAGGTGACCCAAGGGAGTATGGAAACTCAGAGGATTGGTTCAATGTAGAGGTTCAACGGATTAAAATTCATGCAAAAACAAAGTGTCGTGTTCAAGGGCGACTATAAGGATTACTGGTGACGTTCTCAAGAATTGTTTGGCTTGCTTCTTTCAATTTTTCTCCCATACAGATAGATGAGTACTTCTTTTTTATTTAACGAGCTCGAGGAGGGTAACACATGCTTGATATAACTTACCTTTGGTAAGTCCCTCTTCCTTTGTTTAATGAACTGGAAGAAGTAAGGGTTCGGTCTTGTATGGGCCCTTCAATGTATGATGGCTTAACAAGTTCAGAGAAGGTAAACTCGATGGTTTTTCATATTTAGAGAGTCTAAAAATGACTTAAAGACGACTCCAGGGGGTTCCTTTTCATGTAGCTAGTCTCATGAGGCCGAAGAAAAGATAAACTACCACTCGAAAGACGCCCTTTCAAACCTTTTAACGAGTGTGAAAGGAAGCAAGATCACTTGACAATCTTTTCATGTTTAGAGAGTCTGAAAAGAGCTTAAAGACGACTCGAGGGGGTTCCTTTTTCGTGTATCCATACTGGTCCGAAAAAGAGATAAAAGTTCACCCCGATGCATTCTCATGTATTTACAAGCACGAGAAAGAAAAAATACTAATCTCGGTATGCCCCCAACTTGAAAGCTAGTGGCTTAACTCTAGAATCAATCATCAAAGGCTGGATACATGCCCTCCAAACTTCAATTCATTCATCGACTTTGAGGTTGTCACCAATTTCTCTACTAGATGAGAAAAAGGAGAAGGGTGTATGAAAAGAAGGTTCAAGAGAGGTGACTATTTCATTTTTTAGTGAGCTTGACATAGGGAAATAACTATGCTCAGGGTTCCAAATTCAATCCCCAGATCGTTTTTTCATTTTTTAACGAGTTTGCTACAGAGAGGAAAACTATGCTCAAAGCCTTTATTTCATTTTTTAGCGAGCTTGCTATAGAGAAGAGAAACTATGCTCGTAGCTTCTCCTTGATCATGGCTTCCAGGAGAATAACGCTCTGAAAGGACACCATGTCAAGGGACAAGACTCAGTCACGAATTTCAAGAGATCTTCACTGGATGGAAGAACATTACTCTGGAAGGAACACATGTCGAGGGTCACGATAGGGGTAAGGAGATCAGGATCCAATAGCCCTACCGAAGAGATCACCATGTTTACTACCGGATCCAAATCATCGAAAGTTGAAATCATGGGAGATGATGGAAAATCAACATCAAGAGGGGAGATAGAGTGTATATCTTCCCAAATTTCTTCACGAGGGGGAAGAAAAGAGGATCGGAGATGGTTATTATCCTGAGGTAACTTGTCAATGCGAAGCATTTCCAGAATAGATTCATCAGAAGGAAAAATTGGGGAAATCTAGTTGATCGTAGACGACAAGGAACTTAACTGTGGTGGCATCGAGCGATTGTCGGGTGCCAATAGATGTTGGTCATCCGAAGAGGGAGAAGCGGATTGGATAAAAATGTATGATGTTTCGGCTGAACTAAGTGGCACGGTGTCACCTAGCACATCGAATTCCAATGGACTAGGTACAATCCAAGGGTCAGATGATTCCAAAGATTGATAAGCTGTGGTCGAAATCATATCGACAGTGGAAATATGACGTGTAGTTGGTGGTAGTGGTGTAGGGAAGGTACCCATGAGGCTAGAATATTTCAGTAAGCCAACACCAACGCTTTCATACGTGATCTTGTGGTCTCCCAAGAAAGTAATATTGTTGGTAGCGGGAGCGCGAGCATCGGTCGTGCAGAAATCCAACTGATCAACAGTGACAATTTTGCTCTGATGAGGAAATTGTACATATCGAAAGACCGATGAGGCAACGATAGTCACAGCATAAAACCAACT
The DNA here is from genome assembly GCA_009831015.1 of Picea engelmannii. NCBI lineage: Eukaryota > Viridiplantae > Streptophyta > Pinopsida > Pinales > Pinaceae > Picea > Picea engelmannii. Next base: position 247,664 of record ML796533.1, read on the forward strand.
TCTTCCAAGTAACAAGTTGTAATTGAGGGGATCATCAACCACCTCGACATCAACAATAATCGTTTTTCCACCCAATTGGATAGGCGGGGACTGTAAAAGCCCATGGGGATGAAAACCTCTCCCATCAAAGGCACGTAACATCATTGGGGATTTGTTAAGTGCAGGTGATTTTAAACATTTCCAGCATGACAAATACATGACACAAGTTGGGGCTCCCTCATCCATAATAGTTCGGTGTATTTGTTGATTGTGAACAACAACATCAACTTGGAAAGCAAGTTGGTGGGAGAGTTGAGACGCATAATTTTCCAAGTTAAACATGATATGGTTGGACGACTCAGGATCAATAGCACCAATAGTGGCCAAGAGCGTTCTACATTGACTGGGGCATTTCTATACAACTTCTAACGTAGACATAGCACACGTTGCTTGAGCCAAATCTTCAACAATGTTGTAGTTCTGGGCAGCACGTGAACTAGGATTAAATGTAGCTTTACATATAGTTCTCTTAGGAGGGCGTAAGATAGATTTGAATGTGTGTTTCTTAATCTAAAGTGGTCTAGATGGAGGATTAACCGATGGAGGACTAACGGAAGACGATGATGGATCCGGTAAAATACCGGTACCGTTAGTGTCTTTTCCTTTGTTAGGGTTACCGAGTGTGTCGTATGTCTTAGAGCGAGTGGTCAAATTAATCCCATTAAACATATAAATATGTGCACTCGTCAAGGCCTCATCATGAGGATGGATAGAACTTCCCCCGGGAGAGGGGGTTTGAGCAACCATGGATTGTTACTATGGAAAAGACTGAGTAAGCACAGTAGGTTGTGAATTTCCTTGGAAAATTTTGGCCACTTCATTGAGATGTGGACAGTCTCAAGTGTAGTGATCGTCACCACAAATGATACATGGGAATTTCAGTTTCTATTGTGGTTTCTTTTCGGTTGAAGGTGTTTGAGCTTGATTTTTTGGTTGTTCATTGTTATTGGTATTTTTTGATTTATTCTTTGTCTTCTTCTTACCTCCGGATTGTTGTGAAGGGGTAGATTGAACTGCATTCACCTCAGAGATCTGAGTTTGGGGGGAGGTAGAGGAGAGTGTGGTCAATTGGGAAGTATATTGAGTTTTGACGGAACCGATAACACCATCCACATGAGATGAGGATGACAACTTAGATGGATCGGTATTAGCTCGAGCAACATTCAGAGGAAAATAATACAAAGTACCAGATTGTGAATAAACCAAATCTAAGTATTGAGCCTGATAAATGGCTTCTTCCTCGGTGATTGCGCCACCCATAGAGACATCACAAGTGATCGGGGGTAAAAGTGATTTAGTAAACCATTTTGCCAATAATATGTCAGGAATGATTACCTTGATCATCCTTCATCGTCGTCTCCACTCATGAATATGGTTAGAGATATGCATGGAGTCAATTTGATGAGGGGAGGTCAAGAGTTCAGTACCTGTCTCGTAGCGAATAGGTAGTTGAAAGTGTGTGAGGAAAGACATGGCAAGGGAATTGAAATTATGAAAAGAAGCACATGGTAGTTCAATATACCACATTAATGTCGAGCCTGTAACTGTTCTCTGGAAAAGACGCAAATGTACAGAATCATCCATGAGGGATTTTGATGAACACCACAAATGGAAATTCATTACATGGTTGTTTGGATCTTCTCCAGATTTTTTGTCAAATTTCAGAATATCAGAAGGAAGTTTAGCTGGAATGACTGGCCAAACTGGTGAATGAAAAATAGGATCATTAGCTAACCGAGACAAGTCTGGGAGATCTAGAGTCTCAAGGAAAGGTAGTTGTTGGTTAATTTGCAGATGATAATGGTGCAGCTTAGGAACACCAGTAAGACCATAAATTGGGTTAGGTGGATAGTTGTAACCAGTAGGTCCTCCTACATATGGTTGTTGTTGGCCAGGATAAGTAGGATTCGATGATGGATGAGAAACATTTACATAACCTAGTGGGTTATGAGCATTATAGTCCAGGTGATTTGCTTGCCCTTAAGGAGGATAAACATTTTTCCCTTGAGGATGGTAAGGAGTAGATCCTGGAGAAGGATACACATTAGAACCATGAGGAGGATAAGGTTGTTGTCTTGGAAAACTCCAGGTGGTGTTTGGGATGCCGCCTAGATAAGGTTGTCTGTGAGATGTTCCGAAAGGAACAGGATTTGATACTCCTCCTAGTGGGTTATGATACGAGTGCCCCCCAACGTGGGGTTGAATAAAAGTGCCTCCTGAAGATACTCCCCAGGATTGTGAAGGGTTTCCAACAAACGAAGGTTTCACCCCTGTCCGCGATGGATTAACAACCGGGGTATGACTGGAAAATGGAGGTTTCCCTCAGGGAAGAGAATGAAAAGGGGGTTGTCCCCCATAAGTGGTAGGACCTCCATAGAATGGTAGTCCTCCAAGAGGGAAAGGTTCGTTAGATGGTGGTTTCTCTCTAGCTGGTTCTATTTGGCTGGCAGGGGTCTGCATTCTCGTGTGAAAAGATGTCCCATCAGGATCGTGCAGAACATGTGGAGTTGTAGAGTAAAATCTTGTAAAAATGGGGGTAGGGATTGAAGTGCCTTGGAGATGAGTAGAGGTGATGATTCCAACATTAGGATGGAATTGTGCTGACGTAACAGTAGGTTTAATGACCTGATTGACTGGGTGATTCATGGTTTGACCGGATGGTCTTATTTCACCAGGAGGGTCATGAGGATGAAAGGGTTGTCGAAAGGATTCAAAATTATCATATAGATCGCATCTCGATGAAGTCCTCCATACAGAATGAGAAGGTGTGGGATTTGTATCTATTGCGGTGCTAGGACGAACAGGAGTCCTATACTCATCACCAAAGGTTGGTTTTGTGGATCCCATATATGTTTCGGTAAAACTTTTCTTCGGTAATTGTGGTACCTCTTCATCTATGACGTTCCCAAGGGAGTATAAACGAAGAAAAAGTGGTTGGAGAGGGGTTACCGACACAGATGTAGTGTGAGGAGTGGGATTTTCAACCGTAACCAAAGCACCTTCTGAGTTATCTAACGAAGGAGTAATAACACTTCCAACGTCAGATTGATTTTCTACCTCTCCATGGTAGTTGTCTTCTAGAGGGTTAGGAGGTAAGGGTTGATAGCCTTTGAGAGGTAGCCCTTGCATTCTACGTGATCAGCGAAGAACTATATCGTCTAATGGCTCAATTTTGGAGAATAACAGAACACACTGAAAATCTAGGGCCAACTAACAAAAAGAAATAGTATATGCTAATAAAATCTAGGAATCAACCAAGCAAACAAAACTTCTCTCGATGATCATACTAATTGGTGATGAAATTCAATGTCGCGTGATCAAGTCAAGAAGGGGCTAGGATATGGTGGAATAGTTACAATGGTGACCTGCTTAACGGACTTACTCCTTGGTGAAATCTTCCACACAGTAATTGTGGATTTACCCTGCAAGGAGCCCGAGTGAGTTCGACCAATGTTTGTTCCAGGTATAGTGAGGCTTCCCTTCACCGTCACCTTGTGTAAGTACCTAAAGATTATGGCAACTAAAGAAACCAATTCATAGTTAGTCCCTAGGAGGGTACATTCAACAGTCTGATCCAAATGTATGGACAGAATAATAAGTCTGAAATCAACCTGAGAGACTCCAACACATAATTGTGGGTATACCTTCAAGTGACCCCCAATATACAATCCGACCAGTACAAACAGTTGAACCACGGAGGGATAATCTCCGTAATTCGCCCGAATGCGACCTTGTGCGTAACCCGTGTGTGAGAGGGGGATCCCAAAAAACCTATACGACAATTGGATTTGACTCTCCCTAGCTCAAGATGCTAATGTTTGTTTTGAAAACTTTGGAGAGTTGTACTCAAAGCCTAATCCAAAGTGCTAATACTAGTCTAATGTTGTTGGAAGATCCTAAAAATAAAAAAAGTTCTAGATAATTTTTTAATTAGCGTTCATTTTACAATTGTTATTTACTCAATGGGTGTATGAAAGTGAAACTGATGGAACGATGAATCAATTCCCAAAAAAGTGCATAAAAGATGATGAGAAATCATGTATTTTCAATGAATGCCTATTTAAGGGAAAGCAAAAGAGTTGTTTTCGCTATCAAACACTAATATGAAATGTCCTCAATCAATCTATTCTCATTCAAATCCAATGTAATGCTAACACATTTCAGAAATTCCTTCTAATATGCAACCAATCACTAAGATGTATCTTTGTTGTTTGTATGCAAATGATGATTAATTCAATGCAAAAATTCTCCTGCCAACTAACCTTTTAGATCAAGGAGATTCAGACAAGCATAAGTAGATTTCGCACAAACAACACACCCTCTTGCTATGAAGCAAAAAGAAAACAAAAGATGAAAAATTTCACACAAAAGAAAGATGTTAAGAAAAATGACCTCAAAGAACCAAATGAGATGATTCACAAATTTCTGATGTTCTTCACCACAGTTTTCACTCAGTCGGATAAGAGAGAAGAAAGAAGTAGATTGATTCCAAGTTATCAACAGACGAAAAACTCAAAATAAGGAAGAAGGTCAAAATATATGAACAACAAGGTGCTTATTTCTCAGAAAGAAAAGTGCCAAAGGTCAATAGGAATATGTACTGAAGCAAAAGGAACCTGAGCAAGGGTAAAAGGAGAGATTAGATTTTAGAAAACAAAACCCTAGAAGTTTTTTTTGCAGAGAAAAAGGTAGTGATCTGGTGGAAGGGGAACCAGAGCGTTATAACACTCTGTGCAAAGCCAACAAGGAGCGTTAGCACTCTAATAACATAGGTAGGGGAGCGGTGGTGTCTTAAAACCCAGAATAAGGATCCAATCATCATGGATGTGATGGAATAAGGATCCAATCATCATATTCAATCAGACATATGGGATGAACAAGGTCTAAAAAGAACGAAGGGTAAGACAAGGTCTATGAGGAAAACCAAAACTGAAAGATTCGATTAGTCCCGAGTGGAGTCACCAATTTCTGTTGAAGAGAAATCCCCCTGTAGACAAGTGGATTCTCTTGAGGTCCCTAGACTCCTAAGACAATGAAAAAAAGTGCTTAACATGGACACTGACTTCCTTTTAGATCTAATCAAGCTAATGAATGAAAGAGAAAGAGAAAGATATGTACCTTATGAATGACGTTTGTCCTTGCAAAGTCCAGGCTGAGCTTCGGTCTTGAGCACCTTGATAGGTCCTGCAAAAGAAACAAAGGTCCAAAATACTTCCTACTCTACTGAGATTAGCTCAAACATAGTTCCATCTACTATAGACAAACTTATATGGAACAAGTACAAGTTTGAAAGAAACATGTAAAGCATTGATTGTATTAATGAGAAAAAAGTATTACTTATAGCCATGGATGTGAGTGCAACAGCTTTATCAAGCTCTCCTTGTCCAAACCCTTGCTTAAACAGTCCACACATGGAATGCTGATGTTCCAAATGACATATTCCTCATGAGATCATAAGTTAGATGCTTCATAATTCTTTCCATTTCCTTTCACCATGAGAAGTCTCCCTTATATAGCCTTAGAGAGGCCCAACCACTTGAGATATCTTTGGGATAAGTTGAGGATCCTTCTCCTTCAGTTGAGGATCCTCCCTGAGATCATGCCTTGACCATCTATTTGAATCCAACCACCTTCGGGAATTGACCGATTCTTCCCTGATTTGCCTCAACAAACCCAAAATTTTCTTAGCAAAGGCAACGCTTCCCCAAAAGGGACACCAGAGCATTATAGTGCTACCCTAGAAGGGTGCATAGAGCGCCATCACAACCTGTCAGTGTATAGGGGAGCGCTCCTCTCCAAAAATGTCTTTTGAGTGGATTTTCCAGTGGAAAAAGGTTTATAAACTTTTTTAACCCATTCCTCTTCTTCCAAATCAATGGTTTGAGGTGTTTCAAGTGTCCCTTCAATGTAGTTATAGGCACGACATAGACAATATGGAAGTATGCTTTTTCGAACACTTGCGACACTTGTGACCAAAATGAGACACTTGTAATATTGATAATGACCACATTAGGCCTTTATCATAATGAGTAATTTTGATGTGTAACAGATTGGACCCCAAAGTATGAAGTTAGAATATGGGAACTGATAACTGAAATTCTTTGCAGACTTTCAAGCAAGGGTACAGACTCAGAGAACTTGACAGAAACTACACACGACCATCAAACAAATGTTAATACATGCTTCAAACCTAAGGCAGGCATAGCTATGCTTGAGTGATAGAGACTTTCAAGGTATGGCCACCATAAATACAATGTAGATCTATAATTATATTGAGAAAGAGATATAGCCACCGAAGATACAATGTGGATCTATATTCGCATGATCTCAATTGATCATAGCCACAAAGAATACACAGTGGATCTACAAGATGACAAGACATAGCCATGACCAATACAAAGTGGATCTATGTAACAACATATGTTTCATAGTTCAAAGAAACTTCGTTGCAACCTAGGAAAAGTATATATCAAAGTGATGACTCAACAAAGGGTCTTCTTAACGATCTCAATGTAGTACGAATCCAACCATGTGAATAGATGTCCTGATGTCGAACATGGAAAAAACCACTTGATTACCGGTCAAGGATGTAGACCATTAACAAGCGCGAGGGAGGTCACCATTGATGTCAATGATTCCCAAGGTACTCTAGTACATTCAGATGAATGTGAATGGATGAACTGAAGTCGAGCATTTGTGGAATCATCCGATCTAAGGTCAATGATGTAAACCCACTGTCGAATGTGAGGAGGCCTGCCATTGACGCATAGAGGTCCCAAAGTACTAACAGGTTTCTAAGACTAGTTCCTGCATAATGAGTTGAAGTCGATAGGAATAGAATCGTCGAAGGAGGCCCTTGATGTATCCCCCATCAACAACATGAAACAGACACAGAGATGTAATTGGTAGATTAAATGAACATGGATTGACATAGGTATTGAAACAATATATTTGTGATGGATGAGTCTCGAGGCAGATACTTCCCTTGAACATTGAGGCACGACAACAAAAACATGACATGGACCAAAATTTGATGATGCAATGGATTTTGTGACTTTCATTAGGTGACCCAAAGGAGTACGGAAACTCAGAGTATTAGTTCAATGCAGAGGTTTAGCAGATTAAAATGCATGCAAAAACAAAGTGTCGTGTTGAAGGGCGACTATAAGGATTACTGGTGACGTTCTCAAGAATTGTTTGGCTTGCTTATTTCAATTTTTTCCCCATCCAAATAGATGAGTACCTCTTTTTGATTTAGCGATCTCGAGGAGGGTAACACATGATCGATCTAACTTAGCTTCGATAAGTCTCTCTTCCTTTTTTTAACAAACTAGAAGAATTAAGGGTTCGGTCTCATATGGGCCCTTCAATATATGATGGTTTAATGAGTCCAGAGAAAGTAAAATCAATGGTTTTTCATATTTAGAGAGCCTAAAAATGACTTAAAGATGACTCCAGGGGGTTCCTTTTTCGTGTAGCTAGTCTCACAAGGCTGAAAAAAAGATAAACTACAACTCGAAAAGACTCCCTTTCAAACCTTTCAACGAGTGTGAAAGGAAGCAAGATCACTTGACAATCTTTTCATGTTTAGAGATTCTGAAAAGAGATTAAAGATGACTCCAGGGGGTTCCTTTTTCGTGTATCCATACAGGTCCGAAAAAGAGATAAAATTTTACCCCGATGCATTCTCATGTATTTACGAGCACGAGAAAGAACAAAGACTAAGCTTGGTATGCCCCTAGCTTGAAAGCTAGTGGCTTAACTTCAGAATGATCGTCAAAGGCTGGAGACATGCCCTTCAAGCTTCAATTCATTCATCAACTTTGAGGTTGTCACCAATTTCTCTACTAGATGAGAAAAAGGAGAAGGGTGGATGAAAAGAAGGTTCAAGAGAGGTGACTATTTCATTTTTTAATGAGCTTGACATAGGAAAATAACTATGCTCAGGGTTCTGGGTTCGATCCCCAGATCGTTGTTTCATTTTTCAACGAGCTTGATATAGAGAGGAAAACTATGCTCAAAGCCTTTGTTTCATTTTTTAGCGAGCTTGCTATAGAGAAGAGAAACTATGCTCATATCTTCTCCTTGATCATGGCTTCCAAGAGAATAACGCTCTGGAAGGACACCATGTCAAGGGACAAGACTCAGTTATGGATTTCAAGAGATCTTCACTGGATGGAAGAACATTACTCTGGAAGGAACACATGTCAAGGGTCACGACAGGGGTAAGGAGATCAGTATCCAACAGCCCTACCAAAGAGATGACCATGTCTACTACTGGATCCAAATCATCGACTGTTGAAATCATGGGAGATGATGGAAAATCAACATCAGGAGGGGAGATAGAGTGTATATATTCTTTAATTTCTTCATGAGGGGGAAGAAAAGAGGATCGGTGATGGTTATTATCCCGAGGTAACTTGTCAATGTGAAGCATTTCCAGAATAGATTCATCATAAGGAAAAGTTGGGGAAATGTATTCGATTGAAGACGATAAGCAACTTAACTGTGGTGGCATCAAGCGATTGTCGGGTGCCAATAGATGTTGGTCATCCAAAGAGGGAGAAGCGGATTAGATAGAAACGTATGATGTTTCGGCTGAACTAAGTGGCACGGTGTCACCTAGTGCATCGAATTCCAATGGACTAGGTACAATCCAAGGGTCAGATGATTCCAAAGATTGATAAGATGCAGACGAAATCATATCGACAGTGGCAATATAATGTGTATTCAGTGGAAGTGGTGTGGGGAAGGTACCCACGAGGCTAGAATATTTTAGTAAGCCAACACCAATTCTTTCAGACGTGATCATGTGCTCTCCCAGAAAAGGAATATTGTTGGTAGCGGGAGAGTGAGCATCGGTCGTGTAAAAATCCAACTTATCAACGGTGACAATTTTTCCCTGATGAGGAAATTTTACATATCGAAATACCGACGAAGAAACGACAGCCATAGCATAAAACCAACTTTTTCTAAGTAAAAAGTTGTAATCGAGGGGATCATCGACCACCTTGACATCAACAGTAAGTGTTTTGACATCCAATTGGATGGGCAGGGACTGTAAAATCCCATGGGGATGAAAACCTCACCCATCGAAGGCACGTAACATCATATGGAATTTTTTAAGTGCAGGTGATTTTAAACCTTTCCAACACAACAAATACATGACAAAAGTTGAGGCTCCCTCATCCAGAATAGTTCGGTGTATTTGTTGATTGTGAACAAGAACATCAACTTGGAAAGCAAGTTGGTGGGAGAGTCGAGATGCATAATTGTCCAAGTTAAACATGATATGGTTGGACGACTCATGATCAACAATGCCAATAGTGCCCAAGATCGTTCTACATTGACTGGGGCAGTGCTATAGAACTTCTAACGCAGACATAGCACACGGTGCTTGAGCCAAATCTTCAACAATGTTGTAGTTCTGGGCGGCACGTGAACTAGGATTAAAGGTAGCTTTACGTATAGTTCTCTTAGGAGGGCGTATGATAGAGTCAAACGTGTGTTTCTCAATCTGAAATGGTCCAGACAGAGGATTTACCAATGGTGGACTAATGGAGGACGGTGATGGATCCGGTAAAGTACCGGTACCGTTAGTGTCTTTTCGTTTTTCAGGGTTACCTGGTGTGTCGTATGTCTTAGAGTGAGTGTTCAAATTAATCTCATTAAACATATAAATATGTGCACTCGTCGAGGCCTCATCATGAGGATGGCTAGAATTGTCCCCAGGAGAGGGGGTTTGAGCAACCATGGATTGCTGCTATGGAAAAGGCTGAGTAAGAACAACAGGTTGTGAATTTTCTTAGAAAATTTTGGCCACTTCATTGTGACGTGGAAAGTCTTGAGTGTATTAATCATCACCACAAATGATACACAGGAATTTCAGTTTCCGTTGTGGTTTCTATTCGATAGTAGGTGTTTGAGCTTGATTTTTTGGTTGTTCATTGTTATTTGTATTTTTTGATTTATTCTTTGTCTTCTTCTTACCTCCGGATTGTTGTGAAGGGGTAGATTGAACTGCATTCACCTCAGAGATCTAATTTTGGGGGGAGGAAGAGGAGAGTGTGGTCGATTGGGAAGTAGAACGATTTTTGACGGAACCGATAACACCATCTGCATTAGATGAGGATGATGGCTTAGATGGATTGGTATTAGCTTGAGCAACATTCAAAAGAAAATCATACAAAGTACCAGATTGTGAATAAACTAAATCTAAGTACTGAGCCTGAGCATTGGCTTATTCCTCTGTGACCGCGCCACCCATAGTGACATCGTGAGCGATTGGTGGTAAAAGTGATTTAGTAAACCATTCTACCAATAATATGCCAGGAATGATTACCTTGATCATCCTTCATCGTCGTCTCTACTCATGAATATTGTCAAATATATGCACGGAGTTAGTTTGAAGAAGGGAGGTCAAGAGTTTAGTACCCGTCTCGTAGTGAATAGGTAGTTGAAAGTGCGTGAGGAAAGACATGGAAAGGGAATTGAAATTATGAAAAGAAGCACGTGGTAGTTCAATATACCACTTTGTTGTCGAGCCTGTAAGTGTTCGCTGGAAAAGATGAAAACATACAGAATCATCCATGAAGGAGTTTGATGAACACCACAAATGGAAAGTCATTACATGGTTGTTTGGATCTTCCCCAGATCTTCCGTCAAATTTCAAAATATCAGAAGGAAGTTTAGCTGGAATGACTGGCCAAACCAGTGAATGAAAAATAGGATCATTAGTTAACAGAGACAAGCCTGGGAGATATAGAGTCGCAAGGAAAGGTAGTTTTCAATTAATTTGCGGATGATAAACTGGGTTAGGTGGGTAGTTGTAACCAGTAGGTCCTCCTACATATGGTTTTTTCTGGCCAGGATAAGCAGAATTCGATGATGGATGAGAAACATTTGCATAACCTGGTGGGTTCTGAGCATTATAGGCCGGGTGATTTTCTTGCCCATAAGGAGGACAAATATTTTTCCCTTGAGGATGGTAAGGAGTAGATCTCAGAGGCAGATATAGATTATACCCATGAGGAGGATAAGGATATTTCCCCGGAGAACTCCAGGTGGTGTTTGTGATGCCTCCCGGATAAGGTTGTCTGTAAGATGTTCTAGAAGAAACAGGATTTGATAATCCTCCTAGTGGGTTATGATATGAGTGCCCCCCAATGTGGGGTTGAATAAAATTTCCTTTTGAAGATACTCCCCAGGATTATGAAGGGTTTCCAACAAACGAAGGTTTCCCCCCTACCAGCAGTGGATTAACGACCGAGGTATGACTGGCAAATGGAAGTTTCCCTCCAAGAGGATCATGAAAAGGGGGTTGTCCCCCAGGAGGTGTAGGCCTACCATAGAATGGTATTCCTCCAGGAGGAAAAGGTTCGTTAGATGGTGGTTTCCCTCTAGATTGTTGTGTTTGGCTGGCAGGGGTCTGCATTCTCGGGTGAAAATATGTCCCAGCAGGATCGTGTGGAACATGTGGAGCCATAGAGTAAAATCTTGTAAAAATGGGGGTAGGGATTGAATTGCCTTGGAGATGAGTAGAGGTGATGAGTCTAGCATTAGGATGGACTTGTGCTGACATAATAGTAGGTTTAATGACCTGATCGATTGGGTGATTCATGGTTTGAACGGATGGTCCTGTTTCACCAGGAGGGTCATGAGGATGAAAGGTCTATCGAAAGGATTCAAAGTGCTCATAGAGATTGCGTCCCAATGAATTCCTCCATATAGAACAGGAAGGTGTGGGATTTGTATCTATTGTGGTGCTAGGATGAACAGGATTGCTATACTTATCACCAAAGGTTGGTTCTGTGGATCCCATATATGTTTCGATAAAAGTTCTCTCCAGTAATCGTGGGACCTCTTCGTCTATGACGTTCCCAAGGGAGTCTAAACGAAGCAAAAGTTGTTGGAGAGGGGTTATCGACACAGATGTAGTGTGAGGAGTGGGATTTTCAAACGTAACAAAAGATCCTTTTGAGTTATCTAACGAAGGAGCAATAACACTTCCAGGGTTAGATTGATTTTCTACCTCTCCCTGGTAGTTGTCTTTTGGAGGGTTAGGAGTTAAGGGTTGATAGCCTTCCGAAGGAAACCCTTGCATCCTACGTGATCGGGGAAGACCTATATCATGTAAAGGCTCAATTTTGGAGAATAACAGAACACACTGAAAATCTAGGGCGAACTAACAAAAGGAAACAACATATGCGAATAAACTCTAGGAATCAACCAAGCAAACAAAACTTCTCTCGATGATCGTACTAGTTGGTGATGAAATCCAACGTCAAGTGATCAAGTCAAGAAGGGGCTAGGATATGGTGGAATAGTTACAATGGAAACCTACTTAATGGACTTTCACCTTGGTGCAATATTCCACGTAGTAATTTTGGATTTACCCTCCAAGGAGCCCGAGTGAGTTTGACCAATGTCTGTTCTAGGTATAGTGAGACTTCCCTTCACCGTCACCTTGTGTAAGTACCTAAAGTTTATGGAAACTAAAGACACCAATTCGTAGTTAGTCCCTGTGAGGCTACAGGCGACAGTCCAATTCGAACGCATGGGTAGGATAATAAGTCATAAATCAACCCGAGAGGCTCCCACACATAATCGTGGGTATACCTTCAAGTGACCCCCAATATACGATCCGACCACTACAAATGGTTGAACCACGGAGGGACAATCTTTGTAATTCTCCCGAATGTGACCTCGTGTGTAACCCCTATGTGAGAGGGGGATCCCAGAAAACCTATACAACAATTGGATTTGAGTCTCCCTAGCTTAGGATGCTAATGTTTGTTTTGAAAACTTTTAAGAGTTGTACTCACAGCCTAATCCAAAGTGCTAATCCTAGTCTAATGTTGGTGGAAGATCCTAAAAATAAAAAATATTCTAGATAATTTTTTAATTAGCATTCGTTTTATAGTTGTTCGTTACTCAAAGGGTGTATGAAAGTGAAACTGATGGAACGATGAATCATTTCCCAAAAAAATGCATAAAAAATGATAACCAATCCTTTCTTTTCAATGAATGTATATTTAAGGGAAAGTGAAAGAGTTGTTTTCACTATCAAAGACTAATATGGAATGTCCTCAATCAATTTGTTCTCAATCAAATCCAATGTAATGCTAAAACATTTCAGAAATGCCTTCTAATATGCAACCAATAACTAAGATGTATCTTTGTTGTTTGTATGTGAATGATGATTAATTCAATGCAAAAATTCTCCTACCAACTAACCTTTTAGATCAAGGAGATTCGGACAAGCATAAGAAGATTTCACACAAACAACACACCCTCTTGCTATGAAGAAAAAAGAAAACAAAAGATAAAAAATTTCACACAAAAGAAAGATGCTAAGAAAAATGACCTCAAAGAACCAAATGAGATGATTCATAGATTTCTGATGTTCTTCACCATAGTTTTCACTCAGTCAGATAAGAGAGAAGAAATCAGTGGATTGATTCCAAGTTCTCAACAGAAGAAAAACTCAAAATAAGGAAGAAGGTCAAAAAATATGAAAAACAAAGTGCTTATTTCTCAGAAAGCAGAGTGTCAAAGGTCAATAGGAAGATGTACTGAAGCACAAAGAAGTGGAGCAAGGGTAAAAGTAGAGATTGGATTTCAGAAAACACAACCCTAGAAGTTCTTTTTGCAGAGAAAAAGGTAGTGCTCTAGTGTAAAGGGAACTAGAGAATTATAATTCTTTGTGCAAAGCCAACAAGGAGCACCATTGCTCTGATAACATAGGCAGGGGAGTATTGGTGTCTTAAAACCTAGAAAAATGTCAAAAACAAAAAAAACAAAACTCAGTCAAACTTTGTCAATCACAATGGATGTGATGGAATAAGGATCCAATCATCATATTCAATCAGACATACGGGAATAACAAGGTCTAAAAAGAAAAAAGCGTAAGAAAAGGTCTGTGAGGAAAACCAAAACTGAAAGCTTATATTAGTCCCTAGTGGAGTCGCCAATTTTTGTTGAAGAGAAATCCCCCTGCGGACAAGTGGATTCTCTCAAGGTCCCTAGACTCCTAAGACCACGACAGAAAGTTCTTAACATGGACACTGACTTCCTTTTATATCTAATCAAGATAATGAATGAAAGAGAAAGAGAAATATATGTACCTTATGAATGACGTTTGTCCTTGCAAAGTCCAGGCTGAGCTTCGATCTTGAGGTCCTTGATAGGTCCTGCAAAACAAACAAAGGTCCAAAAGACTTCCTACTCTACTGAGATTAGCTCAAACATAGATCCATTTACTATAGACAAACTTATATGGAACAAGTACAAGTTTGAAAGAAACATGCCAAGCATTGATTGTATTAATGAGAACAAAGTGTTACTTATAGCCATGGATGTGAGTGTAATAGCTTTATCAAGCTCTCCTTGTCCAAACCCTTGCTTAAACAGTCCACACATAGAATGTTGATGTTCCAAATGACATATTCCTCATGAGATCATAAGTTAGATGCTTCACAATACTTTCCATTGCCTTTCACCATGAGAAGGCTCCCTTATATAGAGTTGGAGAGGCCCAACCACTTGAGAGATATTTGGGATAAGTTTAGGATACTTCTCCTTCAGTTGAGGATCCTCCTTAAGATCATCCCTTGACCATCTATTCAAATCCAACCACCTTCATGGATTGAGGGATTCTTCCCTGATTTGCCTCAACAAACCCAAAATTTTCTCAACAAAGGAAATTCTCCCCCAAAAGGGGCACCAAATCATTATAACGCTCCCCTAAAAGGGTACACAGAGCACCAGCGCCCCCTGTCAGTGTATAGGGGAGCGCGCCTCTCCAAAAATGTCTTTTGAGTGGATTTTCCAGTGGAAAAAGGTTTATAAACTTTGTTAACCCATTCATCTTCTTCCAAATCAGTTGTTTGAGGTGTTTCAAGTGTCCCTCCAATGTCATTATAGGCATGACATAGACAGTATGGAAGTATGCTTTTTCTAACACTTGTGACACTTGTGACGAAAATGCAACACTTGTAATATTGATAATGACGACATTAGGCCATTGTCGTAATGAGTAATTTTGATGTGTAACAGATTGCCCCCCAAAGTATGAAGTTAGAAGATGGGAACTGATAACTGTAATGATTTGCAGACTTTCAAGCAAGGGTATGGACACAAAGAACCTGAAAGAAACTGCACACGACCATTAAACAAATGTTAAGACATGCTTCAAACCCAAGGCATGCTTACCTATGGTTGAGTGATAGATACTTTCAAGGTATGGCCGCCATAAATACATTACGGATCTATAATTATATTGACAAAGAGATATAGCCATCGAAGATACAATGTGCATTTATATTCGCATGACCTGAATTGATTGTAATCATGAAGAATACACAGTCGATCTACGAGATGACAAGACATAGCCATGACCAATACAAACTGGATCTATGTAACAATATATGTGTCATAGTTCAAAGAAACTTCGTTGCAACCTAGGAAAAGTATATATCAGAGTGATGACTCAACCCAGAGTCTTCTTACTGATCCCGATGTAGTACAAATCTAACCATGTGAATAGATGTCCTGATGTCGAACATGGCAGAAACCACTTGATTACTGGTCAATGATCTAAACCATTAACAAGCGCGAGGGAGGACACCATTGATGTCAATCATTCCCAAGGGACTCTAGTACATTCCAACGAATGTGAATGGATGAGTTGAATTTGAACATCCGTGGAATCATCCGATCAGAGTTCAATGATGTAAACCTACTATCGAACGTGAGGAGGCATGCCTTTGAGGCATGTAGGTCCCAAAGTACTAACTGGCTTCTAAGTCTAGTTCCTTGATAATGTATTGAAGTCGATAGGAATAGACTCGTCCAAGGAGGGCCTTGATGTATCCCCCATCAATGACACGAAACAGACACAGAGATGTAATTGGTAGATCAAATGAACATGGACTGACATAGGTATTGAAACAAGATATTTGTGATGGATGAATCTCGAGGAAGATACTTCCCTTGAACACTGAGGCACGACAATAGAAACATGACATGGACCACAATTTGATGATGCAGTGGATTCTGTGACTTTCATCAGGTGACCCAAGAGAGTACAGAAACTCAGAGGATTGGTTCAATGCAGAGGTGCAGCGGATTAAAATGCATGCCAAAACAAAGTCTTGTGTTCAAGGGCAACTGTAAGGATTACTGGTGACGTTCTCAAGAACTGTTTGGCTTGCTTCTTTCAATTTTTCCCCCATCCAGATAGATGAGTACCTCTTTTTGATTTAACGAGCTCAAGGAGGGTAACACATGCTCGATATAACTTACCTTTGGTAAGTCCCTCTTCCTTTGTTTAACGAACTGGAAGAAGTAAGGGTTCGGTCTCGTATGGGCCCTTCAATGTATGATGGTTTAACGAGTCCAGAAAAAGTAAACTCGGTGGTTTTTCATATTTAGAGAGTCTGAAAACGACTTAAAGACTACTCCAGGGGGTTCCTTTTTCGTGTAGCTAGTCTCACGAGGCCGAAAAAAATATAAACTATCACTCGAAAGATGCCCTTTCAAACCTTTTAACGAGTGTGAAAGGAAGCAAGATCACATGACAATCGTTTCATGTTTAGAGAGTCTGAAAAGATCTTAAAGACGACTCCAGGGGGTTCCTTTTTCGTGTATCCATGCAGGTCTGAAAAAAAGATAAAATTTTACCTGCATGCATTATCATGTATTTATGAGCACGAGAAATAACAAAGACTAAGCTCGGTATGCCCCCATCTTGAAAGCAAGTGGATTAACTCTAGAATGATCATCAAAGGTTGGAGACATGCCCTCCAAGATTCAATTCATTCACTAACTTTGAGGTTGTCACCAATTTCTCTACTAGATGAGAAAAAGGAGAAGGGTGGATGAAAAGAAGGTTCAAGAGAGGTGACTATTTCATTTTTTAACGAGGTTGACACAGGAAAATAATTATGCTCAGGGTTCCAGGTTCGATCCCCAGATCGTTGTTTAGATTTTTTAACGAGCTTGCTACAAAGGGGAAAACTATGCTCAAAGCCTCTGTTTCATTTATTAGCAAGCTTGCTATAGAGAAGAGAAACTATGCTCGTAGATTCTCCTTGATCGGATCGGTGATGGTTATTATCCTGAGGTAACTTTTCAATGCAAAGCATTTCCATAATACATCAGAAGGAAAATTTGGGGAAATGTAGTAGATCGCAAACGACAAGGAACTTAACTTTGGTGGCATCGAGCGATTCTCAGGTGCCAATAGATGTTGTTCATCCGAAGAGGGAGAAGCAGATTGGATAGAAACGTATGATGTTTCGACTGAACTAAGTGGCACAATGTCACCTAGTGCATCAAATTCAATCGGACTAGGTACAATCCAAGGGTCATATGATTCGAAAGATTGACAAGCTGTGGTCGAAATCATATTGATAGTGGAAATATGATGTGTAGTCAGTGGAAGTGGTGTAGGGAAGGTACCCATGAGGCTAGAATATTTTAGTAAGCCAACACCAACGCTTCCATACGTGATCTTGTGGTCTCCCAAGAAAGGAATATTGTTGGTAGTAGGAGCGCGAGGATCGATCGTGCAGAAATCCAACTGATCAATAGTGACAATTTTGCCCTTATGAGGAAATTGTACATATCGAAAGACCAACGAGGCAATGACAGTCATAGCATAAAACTAACTTCTTCCAAGTAACAAGCTGTAATCAAGGGGATCATCGACCACCTCGACATCAACAATAAAAGTTTTTCCACCCAATTGGATGGACAGGGATTGTAAAATCCCATGGGGATGAAAACCTCGCCCATCGAAGGCGTGTAACATCATTGGGGATTTTTTAAGTGCAGGTGATTTTAAACCTTTCCAACATGCCAAAGACATGACACAAGTTGAGGCTCCCTCATCCAAAATAGTTCGGTGTATTTGTTGATTGTGAACAATAACATCAACTTGGAAAGCAAGTTGGTGGGAGAGTCGAGACGCATAATTGTCCAAGTTAAACATGATATGGTTGGAAGACTCAGGATAAATAGCACCAATAGTGGCCAAGAGTGTTCTACATTGACTGGGGCAGTACTGTAGAACTTCTAACGTAGACATAGCACATTGTGCTTGAGCCAAATCTTCAACAATGTTGTAGTTCTGGGCGGGACGTGAACTAGGATTAAAGGTATCTTTATGTATAGTGCTCTTAGGAGGGCGTAAGATAGATTTGAATGTGTGTTTCTCAATCTGAAGTGGTCTAGACAAAGGATTAATTGATGGAGGACTAACGGAGGACGGTGATGGATCCAGTAAAGTACCAGTACCATTAATGTCTTTTCCTTTGTTAGGGTTACCTAGTGTGTTGTATGTCTTAGAGAAAGTGGTCAGATTAATCACATTAAACATATAAATATGTACACTCGTCGAGGCCTCATCATGAGGATGGCTAGAACTCCTCCCAAGAGAGGGGGTTTGAGCAACCATGGATTGCTGCTATGGAAAAGGCTGAGTAAGCATAACAGGTTGTGAATTTCCTTAGAAAATTTTTGCCACTTCATTGCGATGTGGACAGTCTCGAGTGTAGTGATTGTCACCACAAATGATACGTGGGAATTTCAGTTTCCGTTGTGGTTTCTTTTTGGTAGCAAGTGTTTGAGCTTGATTTTTTGGTTGTTCATTGTTATTGGTATTTTTTTATTTATTCTTTGTCTTCTGCTTACCTCCGGATTGTGTTGAAGGGGCAGATTGAAATGCATTTACCTGAGATATCTGAGTTTTGGGGGAGGTAGAGGAGAGTGTGGTCGATTGGGAAGTAGATTGAGTTTTGATGGAACTGATAACACCATCTGCATGAGATGAGGATGACGGCTTAGATGGATCGGTATTAGCTCGACCAACATTCAGAAGCAAATCATACAAAGTACCAGATTGTAAATAAACCAAATCTAAGTATTGAGCCCGAGCAATGGCTTCTTCCTTGGTGACCGTGCCACCCATAGTGACATCATGAGCGATCGGGGGTAAAAGTGATTTAGTAAACCATTTCACCAATAATATGTCAGGAATGATTACCTTGATCACCCTTCATCGTCGTCTACACTCATGAATATGGTCAGAGATATGCACGGAGTCATTTTGAAGAAGGGAGGTCAAGAGTTTAGTACCCGTCTCGTAGTGAATAGGTAGTTGAAAGTGCATGAGGAAAGACATGGAAAGGGAGTTGAAATAATGAAAAGAGGCACGTGGTAGTTCAATATACCACTTTGATGCCAAGCCTGTAAGTGTTCGTTGAAAAAGACGCAAATGTATAGAATCATCCATGAGGGAGTTTGATGAACACCATAAATGGAAAGTCATTACATGGTTGTTTGGATCTTCACCAGATTTTCCGTCAAATTTCAGAATATCAGAAGGAAGTTTAGCTGGAATGACTGGCCAAACCGATGAATGAAAAATAGGATCATTAGTTAACCGAGACAACTCTAGGATATCTAGAGTCACAAGGAAAGGTAGTTGTCAGTTAATTTGTGAATGATACTAGTGCGGCATAGGAACACCAGTAGGACCATAAATTGGGTTAGGTGGATAGCTGTAACCAGTAGGTCCTCCTACATATGGTTGTTGTTGGCCAGGATAAGTAGGATTCGATGATGGATGAGAAACATTTGCATAACCTGGTGGTTTCTGATCATTATAGGCTTGGTGATTTGCTTGCCCATAAGGAGGATAAACATTTTTCCCTTGAGGATGGTAAGGAGTAGATCCTAGAGGAAGATACACATTAGACCCATGAGGAAGATAAGGTTGTTGTCCCAGAGAACTCCAGGGGGTGTTTGGGATGTTTCCCGGATAAGGTTGTTCGTAAGATGTTCCGTAAGGAATAGGATTTGATACTCCTTCTAGTGGGTTATGATACGAGTTCCCCCCAACGTGGGGTTTAATAAAACTGCCTCCTGAAGATACTCCCTAGGATTTTGAAGGGTTTCCAACAATCGAAGGTTTCCCCCCTACCTTCTAAGTTATCTAACGGAGGAGCAATAACACTTACAGTGTTAGATTGATTTTCTACCTCTCCACTGTATTTGTCTTCTGGAGGGTTAGGAGGTAAGGGTTGATAGCCTTCCAAAAGCATCTCTTGCATCCTACGTGATCGGTGAAGACCTATATCATCTACAGGCTCAATTTTGGAGAATAACAGAACACACTGAAAATCTAGGGCCAACTAATAAAAAGAAACAACATATGCTAATAAAATCTAGGAATCAATCAAGAAAACAAAACTTCTCTCGATGATTGTACTAGTTGGTGATGAAATCCAACGTCGCGTGATCAAGTCAAGAAGGGGCTAGGATATGGTGGAATAGTTACAATGGGAACCTGCTTAACGGACTTTCACCTTGTTGCAATCTTCCACATAGTAATTGTGTATTTACCCTCCAAAGAGCCCGAGTGAGTTTGACCAATGTCTGTTCCAGGTACAGTGAGACTTCCCTTCACCGTCACCTTGTGTAAGTACGTAAAGATTATGGAAACTAAAGACACTAATTCACAGTTAGTCCCTGGGTGGGTACAGTCGACAGTCCGATCCAAATGTATGGGCAGGATAATAATTCCAAAATCAACCTAGGAGGCTCCCACACATAATCGTGGGTATACCTTCAAGTGACACCCAATATACGATCCGACCACTACAAACAGTTGAACCATGGAGGGATAATCTTCGTAATTCGCCCAAATGCGACCTTGTGTGTAACCCCTGTGTGAGAAGGGGATCCCAGAAAACCTATAAGACAATTGGATTTGACTCTCCCTAGCTCAGGATGCTAATGTTTGTTTTGAAAAATTTGGAGAGTTGTACTCACAGCCTAATCCAAAGTGCTAATCCTAGTCTAATTTTGGTGGAAGATCCTAAAAGTAAAAAATGTTCTAGATAGTTTTTTAATTAGCATTCATTTTACAATTGTTCTTTACTCAAAGGGTGTATGAAAGTAAAACTGATCGAATGGTGACTCAATTCCCCAAAAAATGCATAAAATACGATAAGCAATCGTGTCTTTTCAATGAATGCCTATTTAAGGGAAAGAGAAAGAGTTGTTTTCACTATCAAAGACTAATATGGAATGTCCTCAATCAATTTGTTCTCAATCAAATCCAATGTAATGCTAAAACATTTCAGAAATGCCTTCTAATATGCAACCAATAACTAAGATGTATATTTGTTGTTTGTATGCGAACGATGATTAATTCAATGAAAAAATTCTCCTGCCAACTAACCTTTTAGATCAATGAGATTCGGACAAGCATAAGCATATTTCACACAAACAACACACCCTATTGCTATGAAGTAAAAAGAAAAAAAAAGATCAAAAATTTCACACAAAAGAAAGATGCTAAGAAAAATGACCTCAAAGAACCAAATGAGATGATTCACAGATTTCTGATGTTCTTCACCACAATTTTCACTCAGTTAGATAAGAAAGAAGAAAGCAGTGGATTGATTCCAAGTTCTCAACAGAAGAAAAACTCAAAATAAGGGAGAAGGTCAAAACATCTGAACAACAAAGTGCTTATTTCTCATAAAGAAGAGTGTCAAAGGTCAATAGGAATATGTACTGAAGCACAAACAATCTGAGCAAGGGTAAAAGTAGAGATTGGATTTCAGAAAACACAACCCTAGAAGTTTTTTTGCAGAGAAAAAGGTAGTGGTCTGGTGTAAGGGACGCAAAAGCGTTATAACACTCTGTGAAAATCCAAATAGGAGCACCAACGCTTTGATAACATAGGCAGGGGAGCGTTGGTGTGTTAAAACCCAGAAAAATGTCAAAAAAAAAAAAAAAAATCAGTCAAAGTTTGTCAATCATAATGGATTTGATAGAATAAGGATCCAATCATCATATTCAATCAGACATACGGGATGAACAAGGTCTAAAAAGAACGAAGGGTAAGACAAGGTCTGTGAGGAAAACCAAAACTGAAAGCTTTGATTAGTCCCCAGTGGAGTCACCAATTTCTGTTGAAGAGAAATCCCCCTGCGGACAAGTGGATTCTCTCGAGGTCCATAGACTCCTAAGAACAAGATATAAAGTGATTAACATGGACATTGACTTCCTTTTAGATCTAATCAAGCTAATGAATGAAAGAGAAAGAGAAAGATATGTACCTTATGAATGACATTTGTCCTT
The DNA here is from genome assembly GCA_009831015.1 of Picea engelmannii. Classification (NCBI taxonomy): domain Eukaryota; kingdom Viridiplantae; phylum Streptophyta; class Pinopsida; order Pinales; family Pinaceae; genus Picea; species Picea engelmannii. The sequence goes on from ML796533.1 coordinate 269,861, forward strand.
GCAAAGTCCAGGTTGAACTTCGATCTTGAGCTCCTTTATAGGTCCTACAAAACAAACAAAGGTCCAAAAGACTTCCTACTCTACTGAGATTAGCTCAAACATAGATCCATCTACTATTGAAAAAATTATATGGAACAAGTACAAGTTTGAAAGAAACAAGCCAAGCATTGATTGTATTAATGAGAACAAAGTGTTACTTATAGCCATGGATGTGAGTGCAGTAGCTTTATCAAGCTCTCCTTGTCCAAACCTTTTCTTAAACAGTCCTCAAACGGAATGTTGATGTTCCAAATGACATATTCCTCATGAGATCCTAAGTTAGATGCTTCACAATACTTTCCATTGCCTTTCACCATGAGAAGGCTCCCTTATATAGAGTTGGAGAGGCCCAACCACTTGAGAGATCTTTGGGATAAGTTGAGGATGTTTTTCCTTTAGTTGAGGATCCTCGCTGAGATCATGCCTTGACCATCTATTTGAATCCAACCGCCTTCAGGAATTGAGGGATTCTTCCCTGATTTGCCTCAACAAACCCAAAATTTTCTCAGCAAAGACAGCGCTTCCGCAAAAGAGGAACTAGAGCGTTATAGCGCTACCCTAAAAGGGTACACAGAGCGCTAGCGCTCCCTGTTAGTGTATAGGGGAGTGCTCCTCTCCAAAAATTTCTTTTGAGTGGATTTTCCAGTCCCAAAAGGTTTATAAGATTTGTTAACCCATTACTCTTCCTCCAAAACAGTTGTTTGAGGTGTTTCAAGTGTCCCTTCGATGTCGTTATAGGCACGACATAGACAGTATGGCAGTATGATTTTTCTGACACTTGCGACACTTGTGACCAAAATGCGATACTTGTAATATTGTTAATGGCGACATCAGGCCATTGTCATAATGAGTAATTCTGATGTGTAACAGATTGCCCCCCAAAGTATGAAGTTAGAAGACGGGAACTAATAACTAAAATGCTTTGTAGAATTTAAAGCAAGGGTATGGACTTAAAGAACTTGATAGAAAATGCACATGACCATCAAACAAATGTTAAGACATGCTTCAAACCCAAGGCAGACATACGTATTCTTGAGTGATAGAGACTTTTAAGGTATGGCCGCCATAAATACACTACTTATCTATAATTATATTGAGAAAGAGATATAGTCATCCAAGATATAATGTGGATCTATATTCGCATGACTTGAATTGATCGTAGCCACGAAGGATACATAGTGGATCTACAAGATGACAAGACATAGCCATGACCAGTACAAAGTGGATCTATGTAATAGTATATGTTTCATAGTTCAAAGAAACTTCGTTGCAGCATGGGCAAAGTATATATCAAAGTGATGAATCAACCCAGGGTCTTCTTACCGATCCCAATGTAGTACGAATCTAAGCATGTGAATAGCTGTCCTGATGTCAAACATGGCAGAAACCATTTGATTATCGGTCAATGATGTAAACCGTTAATAAGCGCGAGGGAGGTTAACATTGATGTCAATGATTCCCAAGGTACTCTAGTACATTCCAACGAATGTGAATGGATGAGATGAAGTCGAACATCCATGGAATCATGCGAACAACAGTCATTGATGTAAACCCAATGTCGAACGTGAGGAGGCCTGCCATTGAGGCATGCAGGTCCCAAAGTACTAACTAGTTTCTAAGTCTAGTTCTTGGATAATGTGTTGAAGTCAACAGGAATAGACACGTCAAAGGAGGTCCTTGATGTATCCCCCATCAACGGCACGAAACAAACGCAAAGATATAATTGGTAGATCAAATGAACATGGAATGACACATGTATTGAAACAAGATATTTGTGATGGATGAATCTCGAGGTAGATACTTCCCTTGAACACTGAGGCATGACAACAGAAACATGACATGGACCAAAATTTGATGATGCAATGGATTCTATGAATTTTGTCAGGTGACCCAAAGGAGTACGGAAACTCAGAGTATTGGTTCAATGCAGAGGTTCAACGGATTAAAATGAATGCAAAAACAAAGTGACGTGTTCAAGGTTGACTGTAAGGATTACTGGTGGCATTCTCAAGAACTGTTTGGCTTGCTTCTTTAAATTTTCCCCCCATCCAGATAGATGAGTACCTCTTTTTTATTTAACAAGCTCGAGGAGGGTAACACATGCTTGATATAACTTACCTTCGGTAAGTCCCTCTTCCTTTGTTTAACGAATTGGAAGAAGTAAGGGTTCGGTCTCGTATGGGTCCTTCAATGTATGATGGTTTAACAATTCTAGAGAAGATAAAATCAATGGTTTTTCACATTTAGAGAGTCTGAAAATGACTTAAAGATGACTCCAGGGGGTTCCTTTTTCGTGTAGCTAGTCTCACGAGGCTGAAAAAAAGATAAACTACCACTCAAAAGATTCCCTTTCAAACCTTTTAATGAGTGTGAAAGGAAGCAAGATCACTTGACAATCTTTTCATGTTTAGAGAGTCTTAAAATAGCTTAAAGACTTCTTCAGGGGGTTCCTTTTTCATGTATCCATACAGGTCCGAAAAAAAGATACAAGTTTACTCGGATGCATTCTCATATATTTACAAGCACGAGAAAGAACAAAGACTAAGCTCGGTATGCCCCCAACTTGAAAGCTAGTGGCTTAACTACAGAATGATCATCAAAGGATGGAGACATGCCCTCCAAGCTTCAATTCATTCACCGACTTTGAGGTTGTCACCAATTTCTCTAATAGATGAGAAAAAGGAGAAGGGTGGATGAAAATAATGTTCAAGAGAGGTGACTATTTCAATTTTTAACGAGCTTGACACAGGAAAATAACTATGCTCAGGGTTCAGGGTTCGATCCCCAAATCGTTGTTTCATTTTTTAACGAGCTTGCTACAGAGAGGAAAACTATGCTCAAAGCCTCTATTTCATTTTTTAGCAAGCTTGCTACAGAGAAGAGAAACTATGCTCGTAGTTTCTCCTTGATCATGGCTTCCAAGAGAATAATGCTCTGGAAGGACACGATGTCAAGGGATAAGACTCAGTCACGGCTTTCAAAAGATCTTCACTGGATGGAAGAAAATTACTCTGGAAGGAACACATGTCGAGGGTCGCGAAAGAGGTAAGGAGATCAGGATCCAACAACCCTACAAAAGATATCACCATGTCTACTACCGGATCCAAATCATTGGAAGTTGAAATCATGGGAGATGATGGAAAATCAACATCAGGAGGGGAGATAGAGTGTATATCTTCCCGAATTTCTTCATGAGTGGGAAGAAAAGAGGATCGGTGATGGTTATTATACCGAGGTAACTTGTCAATGAAAATCATTTCCATAATAGATTCATCAGAAGGAAAAATTGGGTAAATGTAGTCGATCATAGATGACAAGGAACTTAACTGTGGTGGCATCAAGCGATTGTCGGGTGCCAATAGATGTTGGTCATTCGAAGAGGGAGAAGTGGATTGGATAGAAACGTATGATGTTTCAGCTGAAATAAGTGGCACGGTGTCACCTAGTGCATCGAACTCCAATGGACTAGGTACAATCTAAGGGTCAGATGATTCCAAAGATTGATAAGTTGCGGTCAAAATCATATCGACAGTGGCAATATGATGTGTAGTTGGTGGAAGTGGAGTAGGGAAGGTACCCATGATCTAGAATATTTCAGTAAGCCAACACCAATGCTTTCATACATGATCTTGTGGTCTCCCAAGAAAGGAATATTGTTGGTAGTAGGAGCGCGAGCATCGGTCATGCAGAAATCCAACTAATCAACAGTGACAATTTTTCCCTGATGAGGAAATTGTACATATCGAAAGACCGACGAGGCAATGACAGTCATAGCATAAAACCAACTTCTTCCAAGTAAAAATTTGTAATCGAGGGGATCATCGACCACCTTTAAATCAACAGTAACAATTTCTCCACCCAATTGGATGGGCAGGGACTGTAAAATCCCATGGGGATGAAAACCTCACCCATCGAAGGCGCGTAACATCGTTGGGGATTTGTTAAGTGTAGGTGAATTTAAACCTTTCCAACATGCCAAAGACATGACACAAGTTGAGGTTCCCTCATCCGGAATAGTTTAGTGTATTTGTTGATTGTGAACAACAACATCAATATGGAAAGCAAGTTGGTGGGAGAGTCAAGACGCATAGTTGTGCAAGTTAAACATGATATGGTTGGATGACTCAGGATCAACAATGCTAATAGTGGCCAAGAGTGTTCTACGTTGAATGGGGCAGTGCTGTAGAAATTCTAACGCAGACATAGCACACGGTGCTTGAGACAAATATTCAACAATGTTGTAGTTCTAAGCGGAACGTGAACTAGGATTAAAGGTAGCTTTACGTATAGTGCTCTTAGGAGGGCATAAGATAGATTTGAACGTGTGTTTCTCAATCTGAAGTGGTCGAGACGGTGTTGATACTAAGAAGGGGGTGAATCAGTATAAAGTACAATTTAAAACCTTTTTCAACTTATACTTAAACCATTCAACTATATCCAATGAGCAATGATCAATAGTATAAGAGTTACACCAATACACCATAATACACCATGCACAATATATGAGAAATAATCAATAGTTTTTTGTTCAAGGGAAGTAATGAATTCCAAAGGTAGCTACAACTTTCAAATGTAAAGGGAGGGATAAACCTCCAAGAGGAAGATACAATCCTCCAATATCAAGAGAGAGTTGAACTCTGCATCCTTGCCCCTTCCTTCCATCCAAGAATATATGAGAGTTAATAAAACTTTACATTAAATCATCAACATCAACCAATCATCACATAGAACCTGATAATGCTTCCTGAGACTTCTTCAATTTCTGCAATTCTTCAATTCTTGGAGTACTCTGATCTTGTAGATAATATTACTCAATGTATTCTCTGAAACTCCTCCAATTTTCACTCCTTGAATCCTCCCCAAAAGGAGGTTATAGAAAGAATGGTAGACTTTATTCAATTTTGGTCTATTCAGAAGACCCAACTTGTACAACATGCCTTGTGCTCAATATTTAACATCCGATTCTAAAACTCACACACAAGAGACTAAATTCCGTACTCTTTCCAATGGAAGTGGTACCACTTCATTTGGATTCTGTATGAATAAGTTATTACTATTTTACCCAGAACACCTGTTTATTGACTAGCTTCAGGATTGGTCACAAACCCTATCTTCCACAGAGTGTATCTCCATAATTATAGCGAATAAAGAGATGAAATTTTTACCAGAGGTACCTTGATATATATTCTCAATACCATAGCAATTTCACCATATGAATCGTTCTAGAAAATAAAGTTATATCAAAAGTGGTAAGATGACCTGAAAATAACATACCTTAGAACACATCACCAAAAGACTTCATCCTCCCTTGAAATCCAACCTTCTTTACTTCTGATTTTCTCTGAAATTCAACTTGTATCAAATGAATGTATAATGATGTTTATTTATACCATTTATGTCACTTCCTTTTAACATTATGGCCGATCTAACACTTTCTTATTTTGTAATTCTTTTCTTTAATTATCTTCAGGGCTTACATGTACTTCCTTCTTCAATTCACTTTGTCATCTTCAAAAATTCATTTCTCGTCAACCATGAGGATCCACGTGGCATGCCACATACCACCAGAAAAAACATGATGTATACTATCCATCCATGGGTGTTGTATCTGCATGTGCATTTTCCTTCATGTCCAAATACCTTCATCAATCTTGTGGTCCAAAACCCATGACTAGGGTTGACATCA
>ML796533.1:277460-312908 GCA_009831015.1 Picea engelmannii
ATTTGGAATGTTGTCTTCCATTTCTGCATAGGATCTTCCTTCCAGTGGTTAAACTGTACTGAAGGTAACCCTCTCTGATACCAATTGTTGATACTGAGAGGGGGGTGAATCGGTATCAAGTACAATTTAAAACCTTTTTCAACTTATACTTAAACCATTCAACTATATTCTATAGTATAAGAGTTACACCAATACACCATACTACACCATGCACAATATATGAGAAATAATCAATAGTTTATTGTTCAAGAGAAGTAATCACTTACACAGGTAGCTACAGATTCCAAATGTAAAGGGAGGGATAAACCTCCAAGAGGAAGATACAATCCTCCAATATCAAGAGAGAGTTTAAATATTCATCCTTGCCCCTTCCTTCCACCCAAGAATATATGAGAGATAATAAAATTTTACATTAAATCATCACCATCAACCTATCATCACATAGAACCTGATAATGCTTCCTGAGACTTCTTCAATTTCTGCAATTCTTCAATTCTTGGAGTACTCTGATCCTATAGATAATATTACTCAATGTATTCTCTGAAACTCCTCCAATTTTCACTCCTTGAATCCTCCCCAAAAGGAGGTTATAGAAAGAATGGTAGACTTTATTCAATTCTGGTCTATTCAGAAGACCCAACTTGTACAACATGCCCCATGCTCAATAGTTAACCTCCAATTCTGAAACTTGCACACAAGAAACTACAATTTGTACTCTTTCCATTGGAAGTGGTCCCACTTCATTTGGATTGGTTATGAAGAAGTTATGATTGTTTTACCCAGAACACCTGTTTATTGACTAGCTTCAGGACTGGCCACAAACCCTATCTTCCACAGAGTGTATCTCCATAATTATAGTGAATCAAGAGCTGAAATTTTTTCCAGAGGTACCTTGATATGTCTTCTCAATACCATATCAATTTCACCATCTGAATCATTCTAGAAAAAATATTTATAGAAAAAATGGTAAGATGACCTGAAAATAACATACCTTAGAACACATCACCAAAAGATTTCATCCTCGCTTGAAATCCGGCCTTCTTTACTTATTATTTCCTATGAAATTCAACTTGTCTCAAATGAATGTATAATGATGTTTATTTATACCATTTATTTCACTTCCTTTTAACATTAGGGCCGACCAGACACTTTCTTATTTTGTAATTCTTTTCTCTAATTATCTTCAGGGCCTACATGTACTTCCTTCTTCAATTTACTTTGTCATATTTAAAAATTCATTTCTCCTCAAACATGAGGATCCACATGATGTGCCACATACCACAAGAAACAAAATGATGTATACTATCCATCCATGGGTGTTGTATCTGTATGTGCATTTTCCTTCATGTCCAAATACCTTCATCAAACTTGCAGTCCAAAACCCATGACTAGGGTTGACATCAATGACAACAACCAATCTTCCAATAGACAGAGGATAAACCGATGGAGTACTAATGGAGGACGATGATGGATTTGATAAAGTACCAGTACTGTTAGTGTCTTTTCCTTTTTCAGGGTTACTTGGTGTGTTGTATGTCTTAGAGAAAGTGGTCAAATTAATCCCATTAAACATATAAATATGTGCACTCGTCGAGGCCTCATCATGAGGATGGATAGGAATGCCCCCAGGAGAGGGGGTTTGAGCAACCATGGATTGTTGCTCTGGAAAAGGATGAGTAAGCACAACAGGTTGTGAATATCCTTGGAAAATTTTGGCCACTTCATTGTGATGTGGACAGTCTCAAGTGCAGTGATCATCACCACAAATGATACATGGGAATTTCAGTTTCCATTGTGGTTGCTTTTCAATAGCAGGTGTTTGATCTTGATTTTTTGGTTGTTCATTGTTATTGGTATTTTTTGATTTATTCTTTGTCTTCTTCTTACCTCCGAACTATTGTGAATGGGCAGATTGAACTGCATTCACCTCATAGATCTTAGTTTGGGGGGAGGTAGAGGACAATGTGGTTGATTGGGAAGTAGATTGAGTTTTGACGGAACTGATAACACCATCCACATGAGATGAGGATGACGACTTAGATGGATTGGTATTAGCTCAAGAAACATTCAGAAGAAAATCATACAAAGTACCAGATTGTGAATAAACTAAATCTAAGTACCAATCCCAAGCAATGGCTTTTTCCTCGGTGACCTCACCACCCATAGCGACATCGCAGGCGATCACGGGTAAAAGTGATTTAGTAAACCATTATGCCAATAATATGTCAGGAATGATTACCTTGATCATCCTTCGTCATCGTCTTCACTCATGAATATGGTCAGAGATATGCACAGAGTCATTTTGATGAAGGGAGGTCAAGAGTTCAGCACCTATATCGTAGCGAATAGGTAGTTGAAAGTGCGTGAGGAAAGACATGGCAAGGGAGTTGAAATTATGAAAAGAAGCACGTGGTAGTTCAATATACCACTTTGCTGATGAGACTATAAGTGTTCGCTGGAAAGGATGCAAACGTACAAAATCATCCATGAGAGAGTTTGATGAACACCACAAATGGAAAGTCATTACATGGTTTTTTGGATCTTTGCCAGATTTTCTGTCAAATTTCAGAATATCAGAAGGAAGTTTAGCTGGAATGCCTGGCCAAACTAGTGAATGAAAAATAGGATCATTAGTTAACCGAGACAAGACTAGGAGATCTAGAGTCGCAAGGAAAGGTAATTGTCGGTTAATTTGCGGATGATACCGGTGTGGCATAGGACACTAATAGGACCATAAACGCAGTTAGGTGTATAGTTGTAACCAGTAGGTCCTTCTACATACGGTTGTTTTTGTCTAGGATAAGCAGGATTCGATGATGGATGAGAAACATTTGCCTAACCTGGTGGGTTTTGAGCATTATAGGCCGGGTGATTTGCTTGCCCATAAGAAGGATAAACATTTTTCCCTTGAGGATGGTAAAGAGTAGATCCTAGAGGCGGATACACATTAGACCCATGAGGAGGATAAGGCTATTGTCCCGGAGAACTCCAAGTGGTATTTGGGATGCTATCGGATAAGGTTGTCCGTAAGATGTTTCGGAAGGAACAAAATTTGATACTCCTCCTAGTGGGTTATGATACGAGTGCCCCCCAATGTGGGGTTGAATAAAAGTGCCTCCTGAAGATACTCCCTAGGATTGTGAAGGGTTTCCAACAAACAAAGGTTTCCCCCCTACCAGTGTTGGATTAACGACCGGGGTATGACTGGAAAATAGAGCTTTCCCTTCAGGAGAAGCATGAAAAGGGGGTTATCCCCCAGGAGGGGTAGGCCCTCCATAGAATGGTAGTCCTCCAGTAGGGAAAGGTTTGTTAGATGGTGGTTTCACTCTAGCCAGTTGTGTTTGGCTGGCAGGGGTCTCCATTCTCAGGTGAAAAGATATCCCAGCAGGATCATGTGCAACATGTGGAGATTTAGAGTAAAAGCTTGTAAAAATGGGGGTAGGGATTGAAGTGCCTTGGATATGAGTAAAGGTGATGAATCTAGCATTAGGATGGACTTGTGCTGACATAACAATAGGTTTAATGACCTGATCGACTGGGTGATTCATGGTTTGACTAGATGGTCCTGTTTCAACAGGAGGGTTATGAGGATGAAAGTCGAAAGGATTCGAAATGCTCATAGAGATCATGTCCTGATGAAGTCCTCCATACAGAACAAGAAGGTGTGGGATTTGTATCTACTGTGGTGCTAGGATGAACATGAGTCCTATGCTCATCACCAAAGGTTGGTTCTGTGGATCCCATATATGTTTCGGTAAAATTTCTCTCCCGTAATCATGGGACCTCTTCGTCTATGACATTCCCAAGGGAGTCTAAGTGGTTCGAGAGGGTTTACCGACATAGATGTAGTGTTAGGAGTGGGATTTTCCACCATAACCAAAGCACCTTCTGAGTTATCTAATGGGGGAGCAATAACACTTCCAACGTCAGATTGATTTTCTACCTCTCCATGGTAGTTGTCTTCTGGAGGGTTAGGAGGTAAGGGTTGATAGACTTCCAGAGGTAGCCCTTGCATCCTGCATGATTGGCGAAGATCTATATGATCTACAGGCTCAATTTTGGAGAATAACAAAACGCACTGAAAATCTAGGGCCAACTAACAAAAAGAAACAACATATCCTAATAAAGTCTAGGAATAAATGAAGCAAACAAAAATTCTCTCCATGATCGTACTAGTTGGTGATGAAATCCAATGTCGCATGATCAAGTCAAGAAGGGGCTAGGATATGGTGGAATAGTTACTGTGGTGACCTGCTTAACGAAATTTCACCTTGGTGCAATCTTCCACCTAGTAAATGTGTATTTACCCTCCAAGGAGCCCGAGTGAGTTTGACCAATGTCTATTCTAGGTACAGTGAGACTTCCCTTCACCGTCACCTTGTGTAAGTACCTAAAGATTATGGAAACTAAAGACACCAATTCGTAGTTAGTCCCTCGGCAGGTATAGTCGACAGTCCGATCCGAATGTATGGGAAGGATAATAAGTCAGAAATCAACCCGAGAGGCTCCCACACATAATCGTGGGTATACCTTCAAGTGACCCCCAATATACGATCCGACCACTACAAACAGTTGAACCACATAGGGATAATCTCTGTAATTCGCCCGAATGCGACCTCGTGTGTAACCCCTGTGTGAGAGGGGAATCCCAGAAAACCTATACGAAAATTGGATTTGACTTTCCCTAGCTCAGGATGCTAATGTTTGTTTTGAAAACTTTAGAGAGTTGTACTCACAACCTATTCCAAAGTTCTAATCCTAGTCTAATGTTGGTGGAAGATCCTAAAAATAAAAAATGTTCTAGATAATTTTTTAATTAGCGTTCGTTTTACAACTGTTCTTTACTCAAAGGGTGTATGAAAGTGAAATTGATGGAACGATGAATCAATTCCCCAAAAAATGCATAAAAGATGATAAGAAATCGTTTCTTTTCAATGAATGCCTATTTAAGGGAAAGAGAAAGAGTTGTTTTCACTATCAAACACTAATATGGAATGTCCTCAATCAATTTGTTCTCAATCAAATCCAATGTAATGCTAAAACATTTCAGAAATCCCTTCTAATATGCAACCAACTACTAAGATGTATCTTTTTTGTTTGTATGCAAATGATGATTAATTCAATGAAAAAATTCTCTTGCCAACTAACCTTTTAGATCAAGGAGATTCAGACAAGCATAAGCAGATTTCACACAAACAACACACCCTCTTTCTATGAAGCAAAAAGAAAACAAATGATAAAGAATTTCACACAAAAGAAAGAGGCTAAGAAAAATGACCTCAAAGAACCAAATGAGATGATTCACAGATTTCTGATGTTCTTCACCACAGTTTTCACTCAGTCAGATAATAGAGAAGAAACCAGTGGATTGATTCCAAGTTCTCAACAGAAGAAAAACTCAAAATAAGGAAGAAGGTCAAAAAATCTGAACAACAAAGTGCTTATTTATCAAAAATCAGAGTGTCAAAGGTCAATAAGAATATGTACTGAAGCAAAAAGAAGCTGAGAAAGGGTAAAAGCAGAGATTGGATTTCAGAAAACACAACCCTAGATGTTTTTTTGCAAAGAAAAAGGTAGCGCTCTAGTGTAAAGGGCACTAGAGAGTTATAACTCTTTGTGAAAAGACAACAAGGAGCGTCAGCGCTATGATAACATAGGCAGGGGAGCGCTGGTGTATTAAAACCCAGAAAAATGTCAAAAAAAAAAAAAAAACTCAGTCAAACTTTGTCAATCACAATGGATGTGATGGAATAAGGATCCAATCATCATATTCAATCAGACATATGGGATGAACAAGTTCTAAAAAGAATGAAGGGTAAGACAAGGTCAATGAGGAAAACCAAAACTGAAAGCTTCAATTAGTCCCCAGTGGAGTCACCAATTTCTGTTGAAGAGAAATCCCTCTGCGGACAAGTGGATTCTCTCGAGGTCCCTAGATTCCTAAGAGCAAGACAGAAAGTTCTTAACATGGACACTGACTTCCTTTTAGATCTAATCAAGCTAATGAATGAAAGAGAAAGAGAAATACATGTACCTTATGAACGACGTTTGTCCTTGCAAATTCCAGGTTGAACTTCGATCTTGAGCTCCTTGTTAGGTCCTACAAAACAAACAAAGGTCCAAAAGACTTCCTACTCTATTGAGATTAGCTCAAACATAGATCCATCTACTATAGACAAACTTATATGGAACAAGTACAAGTTTGAAATAAAAAGGCCAAGCATTGATTGTATTAATGAGAACAAAGTGTTACTTATAGCCATGGATGTGAGTGCAACAACTTTATCAAGCTCTCCTTGTCCAAACCCTTGCTTAAACAGTCCACACACAGAATGATGATTTTCCAAATGACATCTTCCTCATGAGATCATAAGTTATATTCTTCACAATACTTTCCATTGCCTTTCACCATGAGAAGGCTCCCTTATATATCCTTGGAGAGGCCCAACCACTTGAGAGATATTTGGGATAAGTTGAGGATCCTTCTCCTTCAGTTGAGGATCCTCCCTGAGATAATTCCTTGACCATCTATTCAAATCCAACCACCTTCAGGAATTGAGGGATTCTTCCCTGATTTGCCTCAACAAACCCAAAATTTGCTGAGCAAAGACAGCGCTTCCCCAAAAGGGGCACTATAGCATTATAGTGCTCACCTAAGAGGGTGTACAGAGCGCCAACGCTCCCTGTCAGTGTATAGGTGAGCGTTCCTCTAAAAACATGTCTTTTGAGTGGATTTTCCAGTGGAAAAATGTTTATAAACTTTGTTAACCCATTCCTCTTCTTCCAAATTAGTTGTTTGAGGTGTTTCAAGTGTCCCTCCGATGTCATTATAGGCACGGCATAGACAATATCGCAGTATGTTTTTTCTAACACTTGCGACACTTGTGACCAAAATGCGACACTTGTAATATTGATAACGACGACATTAGGCCATTGTCGTAATGAGTAATTTTGATGTGTAATAGATTTCCCCCCAAAGTATGAAGTTAGAAGAAGGGAACTGATAACTGAAGTGCTTTGTAGACTTTCAAGCAAGGGTACGGACTCAGAGAACCTGACAGAAACTGCACGTGACCATCAAATAAATGTTAAGACATGCTTCAAACCCAAGGCAGGCATACCTATGGTTTGATAAAGACTTGCAAGGTATGGCCACCATAAATACACTGTGGATCTATAATTATATTAATAAAGAGATATAGCCATCGAAGATATAATGTGGATCTATATTCATATGACCTGAATTGATCGTAGCCACGAAGAATACACAGTGGATCTATGAGATGACAAGACATAGCCACGACCAATACAAAGTGCATCTATGTAACGGTATATGTGTCATAGTTCAAAGAAACTTTGTTGCAACCTGGGAAAAGTATATATTAGAGTGATGAATCAACCCAAGGTATTCTTACCAATCTCGATGTAGTATGAATCTAACCATGTGAATAGATGTCCCGATGTCGAACATGGAAAAAACCACTTGTTTACCGATCAATGATGTAAACCGTTAACAAGAGCGAGGGAGGTCACCATTGATGTCAATGATTCCCAAGGTACTCTAGTACATTCCAACAAATGTGAATGGATGAGCTGAAGTCAAACATTCGTGGAATCATCCGATCATAGGTCAATGATGTAAACCCACTGTCGAATGTGAGGAGACCTACCATTGAGGAATGCAGGTCCCAAAGTACTAACTAGTTTCTAAGTCTAGTTCCTGGATAATGTGTTGAAGTCGACAGGAATAGACTCGTCGAAGGAGGGCCTTGATGTATCCCCCATCAATGACATGAAACAAATACAGAGATGTAATTGGTAGATCAAATGAGCATGGACTGACACAAGTATTGAAACAAGATATTTGTGATGGCTGACTCTCGAGGAAGATACTTCCCTTGAACACTGAGGTACGAAAAAAGAAACATGACATGAACCAAAATTTGATGATGCAATGGATTTTGTGACTTTCATCATGTGACCCAAAGGAGTACAGAAACTCAGAGGATTGGTTCAATGCAGAGGTTTAGCGGATTAAAATGCATGCAAAAACAATGTCCCGTGTTCAAGGGCGACTGTAAGGATTACTGGTGACATTCTCAAGAACTGTTTGGCTTGCTTCTTTCAATTTTTCCCCCATATAGATAGATGAGTACCTCTTTTTGATTTAACAAGCTCGAGGAGGGTAACACATGCTCGATATAACTTACCTTTGGTAAGTCCCTCTTCCTTTGTTTAACGAACTGGAAGAAATAAGGGTTCGGTCTCATATGGGCCCTTCAATGTATGATGGTTTAACGAGTCCAGAGAAGGTAAACTCAGTGGTTTTTCATATTTAGAGAGTCTGAAAATGACTTAAAGATGACTCCAGGGGGTTCCTTTTTCATGTAGCTAGTCTCACGAGGCCCAAAAAAAGATAAACTACCACTCGAAAGACGCCCTTTCAAACCCTTTAACGAGTGTGAAAGGAAGCAAGATCACTTGACAATCTTTTCATGTTTAGAGAGTCTTAAAAGAGATTAAAGACGACTCTAGGGGGTTCCTTTTTCGTGTATTTATACAGGTCCGATAAAGAGATAAAAGTTTATTGGATGCATTCTCATGTATTTACGAGCACGAGAAAGAACAAAGACTAAGCTCGGTATGCCCCCATATTGAAATCTAGTGGCTTAACTCCATAATGATCATCAAAGGTTGGAGACATGCCCTCCAAGATTCAATTCATTCAACGACTTTGAGGTTGTCACCAATTTCTCTACTAGATGAGAAAAAGGAGAAGGGTGTATGAAAAGAAGGTTCAAGAGAGGTGACTACTTCATTTTTTAACAATATTGACACAAGAAAATAACTATGCTCAGGGTTTCAGGTTCGATCCCCAGATCGTTGTTTCATTTTTTAACGAGCTTGCTATAGAGAGGAAAACTATGCTCAAAGCCTCTGTTTCATTTTTTAGCGAGCTTGCTATAGAGAAGAGAAACTATGCTCATAGCCTTTCCTTGATCATGGCTTCCAAGAGAATAATGCTCTATAAGGACAGAATGTCAAGGGACAGGACTCAGTCACGAATTTCAAGAGATCTTCATTGGATGGAAGAACATTACTCTGGAAGGAACACATGTTGAGGGTCGCGATAGGGTTAAGGAGATCAGGATCCAACAACCCTACCGAAGAGATCACCATGTCTGCTACCGGATCCAAATCATCGGAAGTTGAAATCATGGGGGATGATGGAAAATCAACATCAGGAGGGAAGATAGAGTGTATATCTTCCCTAATTTCTTCACGAGGGGGAAGAAAAGAGGATCGGTGATGGTTATTATCCTGAGGTAACTTGTCAATGTGAAGCATTTCCATAATAGATTCATCAGAAGGAAAAATTGGGGAAAGGTAGTCGATCGCAGATGACAAGGAACTCAACTGTGGTGGCATTGAGCAATTGTCAGGTGCCAATAGATGTTGGTCATCCGAAGAGGGAGAAGCAGATTGGATAGAAACGTATGATGTTTCAGATGAACTAGGTGGCATGGTGTCACCTAGTGCATCGAATTCCAATGGACTCGGTACAATCCAAGGGCCAGATAATTCCAAAGAGTGATAAGTTGTAGTCGAAATCATATCGACAATGGAAATATGATGTGTAGTCGATTGAAGTGGTGTAGGGAAGGTACCCATGAGGCTAGAATATTTCAGTAAGCCAACACCAACGCTTTCATACCTAATCTTGTGGTCTCCCAAGAAAGGAATATTGTTGGTAGTGGGAGCATGAGCATCGATCATGGATAAATCCAACTTATCAGCAATGACAATTTTTCCCTGATGAGGAAATTGTACATATCGAAATACCAACGAGGAAACGACAGTCATAGCATAAAACCAACTTCTTCCAAGTAACAAGTTGTAATCGAGGGGATCATTGACCACCTCGATATAAACAGTAACAGTTTTTCCACCCAATTGGATGGGCAGGGACTATACAATCCCATGGGGACGAAAACCTTGCCCATCAAAGGCGTGTAACATCATGGGGGATTTGTTAAGTTAAGGTGATTTTAAACCTTTCCAACATGCCAAAGACATGACACAAGTTGAGTCTCCCTCATCCAGAATAGTTCGGTGTATTTGTTGATTTTGAACAACAGCATCATCTTGGAAAGCAAGTTGGTGGGAGAGTCGAGACGCATAATTGTCCAAGTTAAACATGATATGGTTGGACGACTCAGGATCAACAACGCTAATAGTGGCCAAGAGTGTTCTACGTTGACTGGGGAAGTGTTGTCAAACTTATAACTCGGACATAGAACATGGTGCTTGAACTAAATCTTCAACAATGTTGTAGTTCTGGGCGGCATGTGAACTAGGATTAAAGGTAGCTTTAAGTATAGTGATATTAGGAGGGCATAAGATATATTCGAATGTGTGTTTCTAAATCTGAAGTGGTACAGATGGAGGATTAACCAATGGAGGACTAATGGAGGATGGTGATGGATCCGGTAAAGTACCAGTACTGTTAGTGTATTTTCCTTTGTCAGGGTTACCTGGTGTGTCGTATGTCTTAGAGAGAGTGCTTAAATTAATCCCATTAAACATACAAATTTGTGCACTCGTCGAGGCCTCATCATGAGGATGGCTAGAAATGCCCCCAGGAGAGGGGGTTTGAGCAACCATGGATTGTTGCTATGGAAAAGGATGAGTAAGCACAATAGGTTGTGAATTTTTTTGGAAAATTTTGGCCGCTTCATTGCGATGTGGACAGTCTCGAGTGTAGTGATCATCACCACAAATGATACACGGGAATTTCAGTTTCTGTTGTGGTTTCTTTTCAGTAGCAGGTGTTTGAGCTTGATTTTTTGGTTTTTCATTGTTATTGGTATTTTTTGATTTATTCTTTGTCTTCTTCTTACCTCCAGATTGTTGTGAAGGGGCAGATTGAACTGCATTCACCTCAGAGATCTTAGTTTGGGGAGAGGTAGAGGAGAGTGTGGTCGATTGGGAAGTAGATTGAGTTTTGACGGAACCGATAACACCATCCACATGAGATGAGGATGATGCCTTAGATGGATCTGTATTAGCTCGAGAAACATTCAGAAGCAAATCATACAAAGTACTAGATTGTGAATAAACCAAATCTAAGTACTGAGCCTGAGCAACCTCTTCTTTCTTGGTGACCATGCCACACATAGTGACATCACGAGCGATCAGGGGTAAAAGTGATTTAGTAAACCATTCCACCAATAATATTTCAGGAATGATTACATTGATCATCCTTTGTCATCGTATCCACTCATGAATATGGTCAGAGACATGCACAAAGTCAGTTTGATGAAGGGAGGTCAAGAGTTCAGTACCCGTCTTGTAGCGAATAGGTAGTTGAAAGTGCGTGAGGAAAGACATGGCAAGGGAATTGAAATTATGAAAAGAAGCACGTGGTAGTTCAATATAACACTTTGTTGATGAGCATGTAAGTGTTCGCTGGAAAAGATGAAAATGCACAGAATCATTCATGAGGGAGTTTTATGAACACCACAAATGGAAAGTCATTACATGGTTGTTTGGATCTTCGCTAGATTTTTTGTCAAATTTTGGAATATCAGAAGGAAGTTTAGCTGGAATGACTCGGCAAACCGGTGAATGAAAAATAGGATCATTAGTTAACCGAGACAAGTCTGGGAGATCTAGAGTCACAAGGAAAGGTAGCTATCGGTTAATTTGTGGATGATACTGGTGCGGCATACGAACACCAGTAAGACCATAAATTGGGTTAGGTAGATAGTTGTAACTAGTAGGTCCTCCTACATACGGTTGTTGTTGGCCAAGATAAATAGGATTCGATGATGCATGAGAAACATTTGCATAACCTGGTGGGTCCTGAGCATTATAGGCCGGGTGATTTTCTTGCCCATAAGGAGGATAAACATTTTTCCCTTGAGGATGGTAAGGAGTAGATCCCAGACATGGATACAAATTAGACCCATGAGGAGGATAAGGTTGTTGTCTCGGAGAACTCCAGGTGGTGTTTGGGATGCCGCCCGGATAAGGTTTTCCGTAAGATGTTCCAGAAGGAACATGATTTGATACTCCTCCTAGTGGGTTATGATACGAGTGCCCCCCAACGTGGGGTTGAATAAAAGTGCCTCCTGAAGATACTCCCCAGTATTGTAAAGGGTTTCCAACAAATGAAGGTTTCCCCTCAGCCAGTGGTGGATTAACGACCGGGGTATGACTTGCAAACGGAGGTTTCCCTCCAGGAGGAGCATGAAAAGGGGGTTGTCCCCCGGGAGGGGTAGGCCTTCCATAGAATGGTAGTCCTCCATGAGGGAAAGGTTTGTTAGATGGTGGTTTCCCTCCACCCGGCTATGTTTGGATGGCAGGCGTCTACATTGTCGGGTGAAAAGATGTCCCAACAAGATCATGTGCAACATGTAGAGCTGTAGAGTAAAAGCTTGTAAAAATGGGGGTAGGGATTGAAGTGCCTTGGAGATGAGTCCAACATTAGGATGGACTTGTGCTGATGTAATAGTAGGTTTAATGACCTGATTGACTGGGTGATTCATGGTTTGACCGGATGGTCCTGTTTCACCAGGAGGGTCATGAGGATGAAAGGGTTGTCGAAAGGATTCAAAATGCTCATAGAGATCACGTCCCGATGAAGTTCTCCATACAGAATGAGAAGGTGTGGGATTTGTATCTACTGCGGTGCTAGGACTAACAGGAGTCCTATGCTCATCACCAAAGGTTGGTTTTGTGGATCCCATATATGTTTCAGTAAAAGTTCTCTCCGGTAATCGTGGGACCTCTTCGTCTATGATGTTCCCAAGGGAGTCTAAACAAATCAAAAGTGGTTCAAGAGGGGTTACTGACACAGATCTAGTGTGAGGAGTGGGATTTTAAACCATAACCAAAGCGCCTTCTGAGTTATCTAACAGAGGATCAATAACACTTCCAGCGTCAGATTGATTTTCTACCTCTCCACGGTAGTTGTCTTCTGGAGGGTTAGGAGGTAAGGGTTGATAGCCTTCTGGAGGCAGCCCTTGCATCCTACGTGATCGAAGAGGACCTATATCGTCTACAAGCTCAATTTTGGAGAATAACAAAACACACTGAAAATCTAGGGCCAACTAACAAAAAGAAACAACATATGCTAATAAAATCTAGGAATCAACCAAGAAAACAAAACTTCTCTCGATGATCGTACTAGTTGGTGATTAAATCCAACGTCGAGTGATCAAGTCAAGAAGGGGCTAGGATATGGTGGAATAGTTACAAAGGAAACCTGCTTAACGAACTTTCACCTTGGTGCAATATTCCACGCAGTAATTGTGGATTTACCCTCCAAGGAGCCCGAGTGAGTTTGACCAATGTATGTTCCAGGTACAATGAGACTTCTCTTCACCATCACCTTGTGTAAGTACCTAAAGATTATGGCAAATAAAGACACCAATTCACAGTTAGTCCCTGGGTGGGTACAGTTGACAGTCCAATCCGAACATATGGGCAGGATAATAAGTCTGAAATCAACTCGAGAGGCTCCCACACATAATCATGGGTATACCTTCAAGTGCCCCCCAATATACGATCCGACCACTACAAACAATTGAACCATGGAGAGATAGTCTCCGTAATTTGCCTGAATGCGACCTCGTGCGTAACCCCTGTGTGAGAGGGGGATCCCAGAAAACATATACGAAAATTGAATTTGACTCTCTGTAGCTTAGGATGCTAATGTTTGTTTTGAAAACTTTGGAGATTTGTACTCACAGCCTAATCCAAAGTGCTAATCCTAGTCTAATGTTGGTGGAAGATCCTAAAAATAAAAAGTGTTCTAGATAATTTTTTAATTAGCATTCATTTTACAACTGTTCTTTACTCAAAGGGTGTATGAAAGTGAAACTGATGGAATGATGACTCAATTCCCCAAAAAATGCATAAAAGATGATAAGCAATCATTTATTTTCAATGAATGCCTATTTAAGGGAAAGAGAAAGAGTTGTTTTCACTATCAAACACTAATATGGAATGTCCTCAATCAATTTATTCTCAATCAAATCCAATGTAATGCTAAAACATTTCATAAATGCCTTCTAATATGCAACCAATCACTAAGATGTATCTTTGTTGTTTGTATGCGAATGATGATTAATTCAATGCAAAAATTCTCCTGCCAACTAACCATTTATATCAAGGAGATTCGGACAAGCATAAGCAGATTTTGCACAAACAACACACCCTCTTGCTATGAAACAAAAAGAAAACAAAAGATCAAAAATTTCACACAAAAGAAAGATGCTAAGAAAAATGACCTCAAAGAACCAAATGAGATGATTCACATATTTCTGATGTTCTTCACCACAGTTTTCACTCAATCAGATAAGAGAGAAGAAAGCGGTGGATTGATTCCAAATTCTCAACAGAAGAAAAACTCAAAATAAGGAAGAAGGTCAAAAAATCTGAACAACAAAGTGCTTATTTCTCATAAAGAAGAGTGTCAAAGGTCAATAGGAAGATGTACTGAAGAACAAAGAAGTAGAGCAAGGGTAAAAGCAGAGATTGGATTTCAGAAAACACAACCCTAGAAGTTTTTTTGTAGAGAAAAAGGTAGCGCTCTGGTGTAATGGGCACCAGAGCGTTATAACACTCTGTGCAAAGCCAACAAGGAGCACCAACGCTCTGATAACATAGGCAGGGGAGCACTAGTGTCTTAAAACCCAGAAAAATGTAAAAAAAAAAAAACAAAACTCAGTCAAACTTTGTCAATCACAATGGATGTGATGGATTAAGGATCCAATCATCATATTCAATCAGACATACGGGATGAACAAGGTCTAAAAAGAACGAAGGGTAATAGAAGGTCTATGAGGAAAACCAAAACCGAAAGCTTCGATTAGTCCCCAGTGATGTCGCCAATTTCTATTGAAGAGAAATCCCCCTGTGGACAAGTGGATTCTCTCAAGGTCCCTAAACTCCTAAGACCAACATAGAAAGTGCTTAACATAGACACTGACTTCCTTTTAGATCTAATCAAGCTAATGAATGAAAGAGAAAGAGAAAGATATGTACCTTATGAACTACGTTTGTCCTTGCAAATACCAGGCTGAGCTTTGTTCTTGAGCTCTTTGATAGGTCCTGTAAAACAAACAAAGGTCCAAAAGACTTCCTACTCTACTGAGATTAGCTCAAACATAGATCCATCTACTGTAGACAAACTTATATGGAACAAGTACAAGTTTGAAAGAAACAGGCCAAGCATTGATTGTGTTAATGAGAACAAAGTGTTACTTACAACCATGGATGTGAGTGCAACAGCTTTATCAAGCTCTCCTTGTCCAAACCCTTGCTTAAACAGTCCACACATGGAATGTTGATGTTCCAAATGACATCTTACTCATGAGATCATAAGTTAGCTGCTTCACAATACTTTCCATTGCCTTTCACCATGAGAAGGCTCCCTTATATAGCCTTGGAGATACCCAACCACTTGAGAGATATTTGGGATAAGTTGAGGATCCTTCTCCTTCAGTTGAGGATCCTCCCTGAAATCATTCCTTGACCATCTATTCGAATCCAACCACCTTCAGGAATTGAGGGATTCTTCCCTAATTTTCCTCAACAAACCCAAAATTTCCCCAGCAAAGGCAGCGCTCCCCCAAAATGGGCACCAGAGCATTATAACTCTCCCCTAAAAGGGTGCACAGAGCGCCAGTGCTCCCTGTCAGTGTATAGGGGAGCGCTCCTCTCAAAAAATGTCTTTTGAGTGGATTTTTCAGTGGAAAACGGTTTATAAACTTTGTTAACCCATTCCTCTTCTTCCAAATCAGTTGTTTGAGGTGTTTCAAGTGTCCCTCCAATGTCGTTATAGGCACGACATAGACAGTAAGGCAGTATGCATTTTCTGACACTTGCGACACTTGTGACCAAAATGCGACACTTGTAATATTGATAACGACGACATTAGGCCATTGTCGTAATGAGTAATTTTGATGTGTAACAAGAAGCATTGAAGAAGAAAGAATGGAATGAAGCCATGGAAGAAAAGTTTAATGCATTGGTGAAGAATGATACTTGGGACTTGGTCAAATTACCCAAAGGAAAGGAGGTAATTGGTACTAAATGTGTGTATAAGACTAAGTATAACTTAGATTGTTCAATTGATAAACATAAATCCCATTTGGTTTCCAAAGTATATGCAAAAAGGAAGGAATCAATTATATAGAAACCTTTGCTCCAATGGACAAGTTAGACACAATTAGAATGATTCTTTCATTGGTTGCACAATATAAATGGACAATATGTCAAATGGATGTCAAATCAACCTTCTTAAATGGTTATGTAGATAAAAAAAATTATGTATAGTAACATGGAGATTTTGAAAT
The DNA here is from genome assembly GCA_009831015.1 of Picea engelmannii. Classification (NCBI taxonomy): domain Eukaryota; kingdom Viridiplantae; phylum Streptophyta; class Pinopsida; order Pinales; family Pinaceae; genus Picea; species Picea engelmannii. The sequence goes on from ML796533.1 coordinate 293,828, forward strand.
TCCAGGTAAAGAAGATTGAGTTTACAAATTGAAGAAGGCTTTCTGTGGCCTCATGTACGCACCAAGAGCTTGGTATTCAAGGATTGATAAGTATTTCCATGATCATGGCTTAGTAAAGTGTTCATTTGAACCCAATATTTATATTCTTCATTCAAGTCAATATATTCTAATTGTTGCATTATATGTTGATGATTTGATCTACAGCGGGAACAATTTTGATTTGTTTTGGAAGTTTAAGTCACATACGATTGTTGAATTTGAGATGAAAGATCTTGGTGAGTTGCATTGTTTCTTGGGTATTGAAGTTTGGAAAAAGGAATATATTATTTTTATGTCATAAGACAAGTATACTTGGGATATTTTGAAGAAGTTTGACATGATGAGTTGCAAACTAGCTACAACTCCTCTTGAAATCAGGTTGAATTTATACATAAATGATGAATCCAATCCAATTGATAGTACTTTATATCATCAATTGGTTGAAAATATGATCTACCTAACTACAATTCGACCAGATATAGCTTTTGCAGTAAACATGGTTTCAAGGTTTATGTCAAATATCTGGGAGATACATTGGAAAGAAACCATGCTAATTTTGAGTTATTTGCATGGTAAAATTGATTATGGTTCGGTATACATATCTACAAAGGATTTCAGACTGGTTGGTTACACAAATTCATATTGGGTAGGTTGTATGGATGATAGGAAATCTACATCAAGATATGCATTTAGAATGGGTTCAACAATAATTGCTTGGATTACTAAAAATAAACCCACATTTTCACTTTTCACGGCATAATTAAAGTATAAAGAAACAACTATAGCAACATGTGAAGTAGATCTTCATGACCAATAGGAACAACCAACACAGTTGATTTGTGATAATCAAAGTGATATTCAGATGACTATTAATCTAGTGTTTCACAACAAGATCAAGAATATTGATATTTAGTATCATTTTGTTTGAGATTTGGTTCAATAAGGTGTGATCTACATCATGTATTGCAGAACATAAGAACATGTTGCAGATATATTCACCAAAGCACTACCAAAGGAAAAGTTCTGCAAATTCAGAGATGATATTAAAATATTTCCAAATGATCATTATGGGGGAGAAATGTTGGAATAATGATTCATTTGTAATGTTCTAGATTTAATTATTATCAAAAGTTGTTTATGTAATCATATCTCATAGAGATATTTGTGAGATTGATATGTGATATTTGTGACAATGAGATTAGATTTGCTGAGTGAATTAAGGAGTGATTGTTCATATATTATAGGATATGATAGCTTCTCAATACATCTCTTCTACATGTATAAATATATGTGTTGGAAATAAGAAATTTTGAGTTGGGTGTGCATTATTGTTAAATTTATTTTCTCCATTATTGTTGGTGTGTAATTCTTCATGTTTTTATCTAGACCATGGTTATATGTGATATGGACCATTAAAAAAAAATTCTTTGAATGATAACATTGAGTTTGAATATCATTTTCAGGTTGGAGGGTGTAGTTCTCCATAAATTTGACCATTGAAAGTATATTTCTAAGGGGAAATGTGTCTACAAATTCTAGACTGCTCATTCTACCATTGAGCCAAATGGACATGTTGAACATAGTGTTGGGTATTTTCCAAGCATTATTGGATGAAGTCACAAAGTTTTACTTAGTGGGACAAACAGATCTTAGCATAAGATATATGCCTAAGTGACTTTCGAAAGAGATATTTAATAGCCTTGGACTTCACCAATTGTATATTTTTCCTTTCTTTCCCTTTGTCTATTTCATAAGTGAGATATTTAAATATCTACATGTCAACCAACATCCTCCTAAATTCATTCTCTTTTATATCATGAATGAACACCCTTAATAATTCCATTCCAACACACCTAAGGCATGTTCCATATAAACACGTTTTTTCACAATATGTTTGTCCTTTTGGATTATTACACATGATAGTATGAACAAGTATCTTGATGAAGTTGGTGGTATTATAACTGAGAATTCCTACACATGTTTTGAATTAAAAACATGACAATATATACATGTGTCATAATAATAAAAAAATCCTACATGGTATCTACAATATATTTTATGAACTGTGTTTATTCTAACATATCAAGGATTTGATTTATTAAAATATCTTTGAACCAAGTTCAATTCCTTATGTTCATTCTTAAATCTCTCGTATAGTTATGTTTAAGTTGTGTTAAGAAAGTGTTCATTTCAGGGTTCATAGTCCCTAGAACCACTTCTCAATTTTAGTACATCATTCTTTTTTGAACAAGCCCTTGTCTTATCATGTCAAAATCTATGCACGGGTCCCTTCATTACTTCAATTAAATTCAAGTCGAAATGATTTATCCTACCACTGAAGGCTCAAAAATCTATTTTTTTGGTTGTGTTAAGATGTTCTCTTATAATAGAATAATTTCAAGGGTTTTCACATCCACTTTAATGAGATTAGATGTTGGCTTGATCAAATTCTTCTTTGTTGCATTCTTGTTTGTGAAATACATGAGAAGTTTCATTACGATCTTTCAAATGAGTTGTATTACCATTTTTTCTAAAACCATCTACTAGGATTCTAACAATATGATTACTTGGTCCTAAATTATTTATCTTTATGCCTGAATGTTTTCTAACAACAATAGAACACCTACATTTTAATAAAGATAAAAGTAAGTGACATTTATCTCCATCACATTTTTATTCAAATTAAATTTTAGTTATCTCTTTAGTTTAATAAATAATAATCCTTTTAGATAACTTACCTTCAAGGGAAATCTTGAGAATTTCATCTACTTGGATAGGTTTAGGATTTCATAAGTGCACTTGGGACAATTGAGGTAAGGAAGTTGAATTTGTAGTATGGAAGACATCACCATGAAGCTATGGCAAGTCAATATGAGTTTGTAACCCTTCATTTCCTTTCAAGTTAAAAAATGATGGTGAATGTACATGCTCATACGTAGTCTCAATAACATCTACTTGTTCAACAAGAGGTTTGTCCCCATGAATGTCTTCACTAGAAGGATATACATGCATTTCTTCTATAACTCCATCATTTTTATAATTAGCATAGGGAAAACATGATCACAATATCTCATCCAATAGATAGTTACATGATGATACATTTGTAAATGAGGTTGACTTGATATTAGAATTGAAATAACCACTAATTAGCACCTATGCTTCACTTATCAAGCAAGGATATGAGGTTTTTTTAAATCTATTTTTGTATAAAATGAAATCCCCTCTATTGAATTCGTATTCTTTTCTTGTCATGAATTGGTAGGAAGAACCATGGTACTAGTTGTGATCAAAATTGAAGCGATGTCAATTGAATGCATCCAATTTACCATGTCTAACCTTCCCTTCTCTCTTATTTATTGAACTATTTCAAGAGGCTTATTTTTCCTTGCTAACCTTATTGCTCAATTCCATACATTTCCCATTATCACAAGGATCGATGTTGATAACTTGTAAAAATTGGTTGAGCAAATGTCTAGGACTAGCGGAAAGGGATGAAGGGGAATAATGAGCATGCCTAACCAGGCTATATTAATTTTTTATTAATAAATTAATGAAATTGGGTGAAAGGAGAAATAAAACCCTAGATAGTAACCATGGAAAAAGGTAATGTTTCTCCTAGTTGAACAATTTTCAATGGCGAGTGTCCTCTTTATAGTCATGGGTTTTGTGCCCAAGTTATAGATGTGGACCTCGCTTCATTTGAGGGGTCATGTTTTCAATATTTTCTTAGTTATCTTCAACATTACTTGGCCATATTGGGCATATAGATGATTATTATCCAAATATGGTGAATCCATGACATATACAATTTCTTCAAGGCTTTGTCTAGTCAAAGGACGATGGATAACATAACTCTATACTTTTGTGAAAATGAGAATGAACAATAAAGTTCCTTCCCATTAGAAGATGCCTTCATTCAAGCTCAACATTTAAAGTGGGATGTTGACCTATCTTGTTTAGAATCGTTAGATCAATTTGGAGACTCTCCTTTGGTGGCTGGAAAATCAAGGCCCAATGCACATTCACTCTGAGTGGTTGAGGGTAGTAATGGGAGGGTGTCTCAAGAAATTTCACATAAGGTTTCATCTGAGGCTTTGGGAATATTAAGTTCTTCTTTCCCTCCAACACCTTTTCATGTCTCCTCTGAATTATCAAGGTTTCCATGCACAGGAGAGGTTTCTCAAGGTTAGTCGGGGGATTAGGTGGTGCATGTAGCGAAGATGAGGTAAAAAAAAGAAGTTATTGGAAGGTTAAAAAAAAGTGTCAAAGGATGATGATAGCATATGATCTAGAGATCAGGGCCATCCTTGATCTGCTAAGGAGAACCATTGTGGGTCACTTCGGCAAAAAGTTTGTTTCTCCGTCAACACTAAAGGGTTGGATTGTTGAAAATTAGGTTGGAATCTTGGGTTATTGCCTAGTATTCCATACTTTGGCAAGGGGTTGGTTAATATTTTAGTTTAAATGTAGAAAATACATGGAAGAAGTTTTTAGTGGGGTTTGTGGATGGGGGTCATTAGGGTTTATTTTGAAGGAATGGGTAATTTCATTCGACCCAAAAAGAGAATTTCAAACCCTGGATAAAATTTGGGTTATTTTGTCGAATATTCCTCTAGTGTTCTAGAATGAGACTCTGCTAATTTCTATTATAAATAAGATAGGTAAATTCATTATTTGCAAACTAAGGTGGAAAGAGGTGGAACACCATTCATCATGGGTGAAAATCAAGGTCGATTTAAAGGAAGGGTTGATGGATGAAATAAAGTTGGTGTGGGGAGATTTCAAGTGGGTTCAAAAAATTGATTACTGAAGTGTGTTATTTAGGTGTTATGGATGTCATCAAGTTTCCCATCTATAGGATGAATTTCAAAGTTTTCCTTCTCATTTTCCACCTTTTCATAAAATTTGGAAGAATAAGTTGGGGATGGAAGGATCAATAGGGTTGAAGTCATTAGCCTCTAATGGAGTTTCTAGCGCCCAAGAAAATATTTATGGTAGTGTTTATCTTGTTGACTCTTCAAATAATCCTCAATCAAGCCCTTCTCCTAGTAAGTATTTATCCTTGGCTATTTCATTATGTGTTTTTTCATCTCATGAATGCATGAAAAAGGTCTCTTTAGTTTTACCCTCATCAATTCTTCCCCCTCTTCCTCCCATTGCCTATGTGGCATGAAATATTATCAATCTAATTTAAATTTTAAACTTGATGATGTAAATTCAGGGTCTATACAACTTTCTCCTCATGGGTCCCATCCCCTTTCCCTAACTTTTGGGTCTAAATTTACATCAGACAAGTCCTCTTTCTCTCAGTCTTCTAGATCATCTACAAAATCTAAGTATCTTCTTCACTCTAAGTTTAAAGTAGTAGAAGAGTCTGTTGGAGGAGGTGGTTTTTCTTTAGACAAAGGAGGGGGAGGCCAAGAGGGATGCAAATATTTTATTTTCTTAGCACAATCCAAAGCTATGGAGGAAATTTAGAGTCGGAGACAATAAAAAATTGATCAGGCACTTAGAGAAAGAAAATCCTAGGATAGGGTTCACAAATGATATTCATTTCTTTCAACGTAAGGGGATTCAAGGGTGCTCCTAAAGTTTTATCCCTCAAAATTTTGGTATCAGATAACAAGATGGATTTTATTATGGTTCAAGAAATGATGTGCAATGGGTCAAAAGCCACAGATGTTTTCAATAGTTTTCTTTGAGATTGGTCATTTTTTCCATTGAATCTGTAGGGCTATCTGGGGGCCTTCTCTCATCATGGAGTCCTAGGTTCAAGGTGTTGTCCTCCTCGGTAATTTCTTCATGCATTGTTGTGGATTTGGAGGATCATCTATTGAAATATTTTATTGGTCTTATCAATGTTTATGGTCCCTACGTAGATAGAATCCCATTTTTTAAAGTTTTTGGATGTTTGGGTATTTTGGAGGTTTCAAATATTATTTTAGGAATTGACATGAACTTTACCCTCTCCATATGAGAGGTTTTGGGGGAAATTGGAGAAAAGGGAAATATTTAGGGGCTAAGAGGTTAGATAGGTTTTTAATTTTAGAATCATTGATGGATTCCAATTGGAGGATCAAGTTGAAGGTGGTGTTTAGGGGAATCTCGGATCACATGCCAATCTTATTGGAAATATCCAATATTTCCTCTCATCCTTCATCTCCAATGAAATTTAATCATGCATGGCTTTGTGAGGAGGATTTAAAAAGCCTCATAAGGGACTCTTGGATTCCTCTGGTAGATGGATATAGTGTCTCTTATATGTATCAATTCTCTTGAAATATATCACGTGTTAAACGAACAATTACAAAGTGGGAAAGGGACTTCAATTAAAAAGCCACCTTGCACCTATGACAAATTAAATCTCAGATTGGCTATATTTTGATTGAAGATAGAGTAGAACAAATGTTAGAAAATGGAGGATTAAGCTCAACAATCTGTTGCAAAAAAAGGAGTTGTTGGGTTATGAGGAAACTAAATGGTGGTTAAAACGTAAGGAAATTTGGTTAAAATAAGGAGACAATAATACACTTTCTTTTCACAGTTATGATAAGCAGCGTAAATAGGACAATGTAATATGGGAGTTGAAAAATAGTAAAGGGGAGTTGGTTTCTTCCTTTGATGATCTAGAATATTCAGGACAATAATATTTCTCTGAATTGTTCAAGGATCCTCCCGGGTGTCCAATAGAAGAGATCTTGAAGGTGCTTTCGCTCATTCCAAAATTGGCAACTAAGGAGATGAATGTATCTCTTCAAGAATAAACTCTGAAAAAAACATTTTTCTCTACTCACTCCTCTTTCCATAAGTGCAAGAGCCTGGGTCCTAACATTGTGTCTGTTGAATTCTTCTTAGGATTTTTTGAAATGATGAAATTAGATCTTTTTAAAGTGGTAAATGAATCTCAAATATTGGGGAAGTTCAGGGGTTCTTTCAACTCAACATATCTTTTCTTGATCCCAGAGAATAAAGATGTGGAATATTTCATCGAATTTTATCCAATTTATTGTTGCAATCTTATTTACAAACTCATAGCTAAGATTATTTCCTCCTATATCATACCCAATTTCAGTGACTCAATCTCAGAAGAACAATTTGTATTCCTTAATGGGAATCAAACTTATGATGCAATCTTCATAACTCAAGAAGCCCTTCACTTAATTAAATTGGAGAAGATCCCTGCCTTTATTATGAAACATCTTGACCTCTCTAAGGCATATGATAAGGTTAATTGGACATTTGTGCTCTTATCTCTCATTCAAATGGGGATCAATCTATCGACTATACATTGGATCAAGGGGTGTATAGAGTCTTCTTCTCTAGTTGTATTAATCAATGGATTACCCTCTTCTTTCTTTCATCCATCTAGAGGCCTTCGATAAGGGTGTCCCCTCTATCCCTTCATTTTCCTTTCGATTGTGGATGGGTTAAGTATGCTTACACATCAATATCAAAGAAAGAACCTCAATAAAGGTCTAAATTTCTCCCTGGAAGAATTCATAACCCACTTATTATTTGTAGATGACATTATCATCATTGGTGCAGGTTTTTTTCAAGAAATCAAAGCTTGGAAAGTAATTTTGGAATCCTTTTGTGTAGCGATAGGAAAGAAAATTAATAATGGAAAATCAGAGGTTCTCTCCAATGCATTGGGGTACGAATTGCAAAGAAAATTTATGGAGATCCTTTCATTTGAATGTAAATGTCACAATAAATAAATAATATAATATAAAGACATTAAAATAATAAATAAAAGTAATATTAAACATTTATGTAATAAAAGGTGATGACTAAAAGTCGTGACTCTTCATAAAACCATAAAGGGAATATATATAGGCAGGCCCTATCTTTGTAATATCATCATCTATTATCAATTATTATTATATATAACTCTTATTATGGATTCTGAGTAAGTTGTTCATTACAAAATCTTTGTGTCTCCCACATTGGTATCATAGCTAGTCGCTCCTCCATATCATGGTCAATTACCTCCACTTCACACATCCGTGACCTACACCTACTCTTCCAAATTTCCCACACACCCCCTCTCTCACACATCACTCCCACGCTCCCTTCTCCTCTTCATCCCTGCACAACCCCCTCTCCCACCCACCCCACCCCACATCCTCTCACCGTAAATTATATACAATTATTTTCAAATAATTAAAAAGGGGATATTCCAAGCAAGTTCAAAATTACAGAAAAATACTCACCCCCAAACACTAGAAGGATGTTGGAATTAAAAACTCAAGTGGAAAAAATAGACTAGGAGTATAAAATCATTAGAAAATCACTCAAAAAATCAATACAAAAAACTCAGGACAAGTTACTAGAAGAAATGAGTCTCAACAATGAGGCACTAAAAAAAGAGTTGACCCATAATCTTAAAGAAAAAATTTCAACAGAAGTCAGAATCGAATTAAAAAAAGGCGTGGATAATCTAAAACAAGATCTTAAAGACCATATTTTTCAAGAACTCGGGGTAAACCTACATTGAGGTTTGGGAAACTTTAAATGAGAAATAAATGATGATTTACAACAAATTCTGGTTGTGATGACACAACATCAGGAATAAAAGATTAACGAGATTTTAAAAGAAATAAAAGGCCAAGGGAACCAACAAGCCACCCAACCAGAAACATGTGACTCAGGCACATCTAACACATCACCCCCACCACCGCCGCTTCCACCACCTCCCTACAATTCAAATTCCGAACCTATATCACAACATCAACCCTTAATAATTTATCCTCCCAAAGACAAAATTGAACTATCAAAATAAAATGGAGGTGATAACCAATGCATGGCTTGGTTTAACAAAACTGAAGAATATTTCCATATATATAATATTACAACCGATGAAGAAAAGGTCAAATATGCATCGATGTACCTCGAAGGCATTGCATAAAATTAATATCTATGGTGGAAAGGAATAATCCAGCCATATAATTGGAATTCTTTCAAAAATGATTTTTTTTTAAAGATTCTAGGGCATCTCGGAAAAAGATTTTTTTTCAAAACTCACCAGATTACGACAAAAATGCAGCATATATGAATTTACGCATGAATGGGAATCTCTCGCCACCTAATTATTTGGACTATTTGATGATCAATTACTCCCGTATTACATAGGTGGTCTCAAACCACATATCCAAGACAAGTTAAGATTACATGAGGTTACAATGGTATAAATATAAATACGCAAGGAAAAAGCCGCAGAAGAAAAACTAGAAGGCCAATCAAGATTCAAAAAGGTTTACTCAAGAAGGAGTGTACCTTAGACCATGGGAAATGATAAATACATACCACCCAATCTATGTGAATATAGAAGAAGAAGTTTAGAGTCCCAAAGGATAAAAGAATGAAAATGTAAATGATGTGGAGAGAAATGGGACCCTAGACAAAGATGCTAGATTGAAGATCACTCAAAAAAATTGTACACCTGTGAAGCAAAGAAAGACGACGAATCAGACTCAGCTGAATCAATAAATGAAGAAATGGAAATTTTCAAAATTGACACTTCAGAACTCATAGAAGATGACACACCAAGAATATCGCTCGCATCCATCACAGGCATTACCCAACCACAAACTCTCGAATTAAAAGGGAATATAAAAAATGATAATGTCACCATACTAATCGACACTGGAAGTACTCACAATTTCCTCGATATCAAGATTGCAAGGAAACTCAAATTATTTGTATATCCAGTTCCAAATATGAAAGTAATGGTTGTAGACGGAAAGAAAATTGGAAATGTCGAAAAATTCCATAAGGTGAAACTCCAAATCCAATATTTCAATTTGGAATCAAAACTTTACACTGTCCCTATGGGAGGAGTAGATGTGGTTTTAGGATTCCAATGGTTACAAACCTTGGGCACATACTCAGTCAATCACCAGGAACATTTCATCCAATTCAAGTGGCAAGGGAAAAGTTATAAATTAAATGGTTTTCAACCTCCACAAACACAGGTTGTGTCGTCACAACAAATGAAAAAAATGATCTGAAAAGGAGCAACCACATACTTCATCCAATGCCACAACATAGAAATATAAGAATATAAACAGGATGACTCCAAAACATCAAACTTCCAATATCTAATTCAAAAACATAAGAAGGTATTTCAAGACCTTCCCATGGAGTTACCGCCTCAACGAAGAATTGAACATATAATTGAAGTTAAAACAGAATGAAGCCCAGTCAAGGTTAGACCATACAAATACCCTCGTCACCACAAAATAGAGATAGAAATATTAGTCCAAGACCTATTAAAATGTGGTTTCATCACGAAAATAAGAAGTCCATATGTAGCTCCAATAGTGTTAGTTCGAAATAAAGATGGATCTTTCAGATTATGCATAGATTACCGAGGGTTAAACAAAATAAAAATTAAAAGTAAATTTCCCATCCCATTTATTGATGAAATGTTGGATGAACTTCACGAATAAAGATATTTTTCAAAACTTGATTTAAGATCTGGGTACTATCAGATTAGATTTAGACTAGAAAATGCAACCAATACTTCTTTCCAGACACACAAAGGACACTACGAATTCAAGGTGATGCATTTTGGGCTAACTAATGCCCCCACCACTTTCCAAGTGACAATGAATGAATTATTTCACCCACACTTATAGAAACATGTCTTAGTCTTCTTCGATGATATCTTAGTGTACAGTAAAACATGGGAGGAGAATATGAAACATTTGGGACAAGTGTTATCTCTTCTGGAGGAAAATCAATTCTATGCCAAAATGTCAAAATGTACATTTGGCAAGGAGGAAGTAGAGTACCCTAGTCACCTCATATCCAAAAAATAAGTCAATGTAGAGCCCAAGAAAATCAAGGCAATCACAGAATGGCTTAAATCCAAAAACATATCAAAGATTCGTCAAGAATTATGCTCATTTAACCGCCCCTCTAACAAATCTCCTTAAAAAAAAACCTTTCCAATGGAATGTGGAAGCACAAAAATGTTTTGAAAAATTAAAAAACATTATGTCCACAACCCCGGTATTATCAACACTTGACTTCTCCAAGCCCTTCATCATCGAGTGTGATGCATCAGGTTTTGGACTTGGCAATATTGATGCAAGATGGGCACCCAATAGCTTTTGAGAGCAGGAAATTATATCAAACAGAATGCTTACAATCCACTTACAACAAGGAAATGCTTGCCATCATGCATGCATTAACAAAATAGCATCAATATGTATTCGGAAGTAAGTTCTTGATGCGCATAGATCATAATAGTCTCCAGTACTTGTTGCAACAAAAAACATTGTCAACCAAACAACAAAAGTGGATAGAGAAAATTGCCATGCTTGATATGGAAATTCTACATAAAAGAGGAAAATACAAGGTTGTGGTTGATGCCCTATCACAAAAAGATGAAGAAACACAAGTTTTTGCAATATCAATAGCCATTCTAGAATGGTTGGATGAAATCTGAACTGAGTATACAAAAAACACAGAGACTTGCTCTATAATCAACAATTTAAATCAATATCCTAAGTTCGAATGGAAAAATGACATCTTATGGTATTATACTTAAATACCAACTAAATATTTAAAACCAATGTTCTTCAAGAATCTCATGATTGTCCAGCTACAAGTCATGTAGGATTTTTCAAAACATACTATAATGCATGAAGATCATTTTTTTGGAAAGGGATGAGTGTAGATATTTTCGAAAATATGTAGCAGAATGTGATCTCTGTCAAAGGAACAAAAGTGAAAATGTATCGACCCCTGGGTTACTCCACCCGTTAGACATTCCAAACCAAAAATGGGAAGAAATTTCAATGGATTTAATTGAAGGACTACCCATATCCGACGGAAAAGATAAAATATTAGTAGTAGTAGACAGACTAACTAAGTATGCACACTTTATTGGAGTAAGGAAAATGGATTCAACAAAACAAATGGCTGAAATATTATGTAAAAATATTTACAAACTACATGAATTCCCTAAGGTTATCCATGGAATTTAAAGGGAATTTAAAGGGAATTTAAAGGGAATTTTTGGAGAGAATTTTGCAAACATATCGAAACCTCTCTCAATATGAGCTCAACTTACCACCCTCAAACAAATCGTCAAACATAAGTCGTCAATAAATGTTTAGAAACCTATCTTCATTGTTTTATCTCCGACAAACAAAATAAATGGTTTCAATGGTTACACCTTGTTGAGTGGTGGTATAATTCCACTTATCACACATCAGCTAAAATGACACCTTTCCAAGCTCTTTATGGTTATGAACCTCCATCATGGAAGGATTTAGACACCAACCACATAAAAGTTGCGTCAGTAAAATACCATTTAGAAGAAAGTCATAAAATCCTTCAATTACTCAAAGAAAACTTAACAGTTGCAAGGAACCGAATGAAGCAACAAGCTGACCAAAACCGAACAGAAAGATAGTTTGAAGTAGGAGACTGGGTATTTTTGAGACTTCAAACTTACAAATAGCTATCCCTTAAACAATATGGGAAGAATAAATTGGCTCCAAAATTTTATGGACCATATCAAATAAATAGAAAAATCAGTCACGTAGCCTACTAGTTGGATTTACCAGATAAAAGTATTATCCACAATGTCTTTCATGTATCATGCCTAAAGAGAATCTTGGGACAACAACAAAAGGAACAAACTATACTTCCTATGTTGGATGAGGAAGGAATAATCATTTTAGAGCCTGAAGCCATTATCGCCACCCAGGAAAAGAGATTATGTTATCGAGTAATCAAAGAATATCTCATTAAATGGAAAAATCTACAGGAAAAAGACGTTGCATGGGAGTCAGAGCACTTTCTCCAGTTACATCCTTCCTTATCATTGCTTTGAAGACAAAGAAAAATTTAAGGGAAGGGCAGTGTCACAATAAATAAATAATATAATATAAAGACATTAAAATAATAAATAAAAGTAAAATTAAACATTCATGTAATAAAAGGTGATGACTAAAAGTCATCACTCTTCATAAAAAAATAAAGGGAATATATATAGGTAGGCCCTATCTTTGTAATATCATCATTTATTATCAATTATTATTATATATAAATCTTATTATGGACTCTGAGTAAGTTGTTCATTACAAAATATTTTTGTCTCTCACAGTAAATGTATCAATGAAGGTATAAAGTATTTGGGATTTCAACTCAAGCCCAACTCCTACCCTTGTGATGATTGGACATGGTTAATAAATAGATTCAAGGAATAATATATTCATGGGAGAATAGATGGTTATCCAAGAGTGACAAGTTGGCCTTCATGAAATCAATCATCAATAGCATTCCTTTTTTTTTAGGCAACAATAGAAAAAATCCCCAAAGGAATATTGACCAAGGTAAGGAAGCTATGCTTTCAATTCCTTTGGCATGACAGCAAAGGTTCTGGTGGATCCCATTTGGTGAATTGGAAGTGCATCATGAGGCCGAAGGAGCTTGGAGGATGGGGGGTAAAAAATATTATTTTGTTAAGAAAAATCCTAGTTGCAAAAAGTATGTGGTGGTTGATTCATAATAAGGCTCTTTGGGGAAGGGTGTTATCAGAAAAATATTTTCCTGGCCTTTCAAGTGAGGAATGGTTGATATTGTTAGGAAAATATGGGGCTAATGGATCAGTAGGATGGAAGGCATTGATTGAAGCCTTCCCTTTGGTCTATAATTGGTTATGTTAGAAAATTGGCAGCAGAAAGAAATTTCATATTGGAGAGGATCCTTGGATTGGCTCAGGGCTTGGATTCAAACTGTCATATGCTATGTTAGAAGAATTGCATAGAAAAGGTATTTTTTCATTATGGGATGTTCATTTAGGTGATCTCGATTGAGTAGGAAGAAGTGAGTGGAAATTCACTGAAGGTTTATGGATTGAAGGAATTCTAAAGGAGGAATGGCAGGCTTATACAAGGATTTATATTCAAATTTTATTAAGTTAGATGTTGATATTGATTATCTGATTTGTTGGTTAAAAAATGAGAAGTCAGGCTCCTACATAGAAAAAATGGGATACCAGGTTCTTGTTGAGGTAGAATTAAAAGGTGATAAGAAAAGATGATGGTCTCTTGTGTGGAGGGAAAATGCTCCCTATAAGGTGAAAAATCTGGCTTGATTTGTGATATAAAAATAATTCTAACATGGGATAATCGTCTAAAGAGAGGTTGAATTGGTTCAATCCATTGTGCTATGTGTAGAAGTGAGGAAGAGACAACACAACATCATTTCTTATCTTTCCCTTATGCAAAGAAGGTGTGGACGAATGTATGCACTCTTCTCAAATGTGGCTCCTTGAATTTGGAAGGAGGTATAAGTGATTGATTGGTAAAATGGTTCTAAAAAATTTGCTAAAAAACCTTTAATTCAATACCTATTATCTTGGTTTATTTTCTTTGGTGGGTGCAAAATTCATATTTTTTTCAGAAAAAAATTATTCGAGAAGTTGTTGTTGTGATGGTCCAAAAACTCTCCAAAGAATTCATGTCACAAGAAAAAAATACCAAAAGAAAGAGGATTTTCGAGCCTGACATAGACAAGAGAATTCCATGGGGGTATTTTGACCGGGATAGTCAAGGCCACCCATCTCATTATGGTGCAAGGGAGGTCCTTTTAATTTATATTAATCACTATTACAAAATTCATTATGCACTTCAGTGAGGATTGAATACAAAAGTAGAACTTGCAGTGTTATGGTCCCTTATTGTTGGAATACTGAGAGGGGGCGAGGGCGGGGGTGAATTAGTATGAACACCTTTTACCACTTTCAATAAAAATATATAAAATTCAACTTTATCAGTAGTATTCAATAGTTTATTACTTTGCATTCATCACATTATTACATCATAAACAATAGCATTCATTAGTGCATAATAAACAACCAAAGTACACTAGAATTTACATGGAAACCCAAATGGGAGAAAACCACGAAATCCTTTCTTATTGATCCAAGAGGATATTCACATTCAACACATTTCATTTGATTTCAAATGTAGCCAACATTGTCCAGCCAACAAAGAGCTCACACTAATATTTCCGATGCATTTTGAATGAGTTCAAATGGGCTTCATATGCTAGAGATATGTCTTGTTGAGGTAAAGGGGGAAAATGGAAAAAATTCAAATGTAATGATTAATACTTATTGAGCATAGGTTCTCATGAACTAATGTATTTTTCATTGTAAAAGGAAACTATTTGGTGCAAAAGCTATGTAGGCTTTTAGTTTCCTAGTCTCATGGAGATTTGGGATATTCATGGATGGTTGAGAGATTTTCTCAAACCAATCCCTTAAGATGTGCGAGGATCCTAATTTAGAGGATCTTGAGAGATTTTATCTCTTTAAAAATCTTGAGGTAGTTCTCAAATGGAGAACTATTTAAACCCTTTTTGGAGGTCAAGAAGGGAGACTCTTTTTTGGGGAGCTTGTTGATTCATAAGTCTTTTGTAAAGGAGATAATTCATTTTCCCTTTTGGGTAAGGAGAGATGACAAGTTGAAGGCTTGTTGGAGAATCCATATGTCCTTTAAAAATTGAAGAATCAATAAAGCAGGTTCATGGATTTCATGAACCCAGAGACGTATTCAGGGGGTCTGGTGAACTTCGTTATGACATTGTTGTCATAGTTGTATATATGTGATTTGATGTATTTTCACTTGTTTAAGTAGATTTTTGTTTGCAAGCATACACAATAATTGTGACGGTTTTATGATATCATGTTAATGTATTTAGTAATGAAGAATGCTACGTGAATCTAATTTTCTCTTATTCACATGCAACTTTGTTAGAAACAAATCTTAGGTTGAAAAATTGGATGTAAGAAAATTCTCACCAAGTTTTCAGATCAAGTGGTATCAGAGTAGGTCTGACCAGTTTTGCAGGTTGTGAATATCATCATGAGAAAATGATTGAAGCAAGTGAGGCTTCAAGATTTGAGTGGAATCAACCAATGCATTCGAGCAGAGAATGCAGGGCTCATAAGGCATCTACAAGTTGTAGAAGAAGAGAAGCAAGAGCTTCAAGAGAAATCTCAGCTTCATGGATAATTCCTTAATGGCATTATTGAATAATTGCAGCTCGAATTGCAAGTCAAGGATGATCTTTTGGCTAAGTTGCAACTTGGTGAACGAATGGATGAAAAGTATTCTTCTACCGTGGATGCACAAACCCAAACTGAGGTATGCATTGAGATTGTTTCTTCATGTCCACTTTCATCTCAGTATGATAATAATGTTGGTATGATACTTCTCACTAAAATGAAATACAAAGGAGGTGGACTTGGAATTAATGGCCAAGGAGTCACTCGGCCATTAGAGGTGGTACAAATACCACGACTTACAAGTTTGGGATTCGGTCAAGAAGAGAATGAAGAATGCTCAAAAGTTTTTGAAGCAAAAACCATCTCTTCACCATGAGATTCCAAGAAAGGAATCCACACAACTAGTCCTCATTAGATCAAGGACAATTTACGAAGGTATAAAAGTCATTCAAATTCTTTTCTTGAATATAAGAAAAATGATTTTTGCATTACATCTTCTAACCATGATGTAGCCTAGCATCAAATGAAAAATTTTTGGGTTAAGAAGATAGATGTGTCCACAGGAAGTGAGACAAAGCAGAAACCACACCTTCCAAGTCCTCCTATTAGGAATGCATATTTGAATGGAAAACGAAGGAATTTTTGCAGTTATTGCAACATCAGTGGTCATTGGGAGAAGAAGCGCTGGAATTTGCATCTCAAAATTTGCCAAAAATCAAGCAGACAGCTTGTGAAAAAGCCCGTGAAGGAAGCTCCATCAGAGATTAAAAAAACGGTTACAAGAAGAAAGTGCTTGGTTCCAGTTGGGTAAGCAATTGATAATGTTTCTGCAAGTTTTATTTGAGCTATTCTGCAAATTATCGAGTTGTATGGGGGCGGTATCCCTTTTTTGATGAAAAATGCTCAAAATTTTCCTCACTCGAAATTGAAAACCAATGGTACCATTGAGAAAAGCTGGTCGACAGGATTCCGACAACGCTTGAATCGTGTCGAACGGACTCTATATGAGGGTAAGCCTCTCGTCAGAAGATTGTGATTTTTCTCATGACCGTTGAAGCCCTTTGCATCCATGAATTGGGCACTTGACTCTCATGCCACACCTGATGCTAGAGACCTCCCATGAATTAGCCACGAAACCCTGTAACATATTTCTAAGCTGTTGAAATCAAAGGACAGACTTGGGTCACTATGCAGGGAGCTCAACGATGTGTTTCGTTGCACCAGATTTCAAGTCAAAATCTGCAGTTTTGTAAGACAATTTTGTTGGTTCAATACAAATTATTCTCGGTGATTGCAACTATCATCGTTGCAGGTCATTTTTTTTGGCAATGCATTCGTTGCAGAGAAGGGCACTATGTAGGTTCTATTGTTGAGACTACAGATGGAGAAATGGCAATGGTATTTGACCTCGGCCGAAGTTATAAATCTGACCCACGTCATCGAAAGAGAAGTGATTATAGCCCTCCCAGTTATCCATATCGTAAGTTGTGAAATTCTTGTAGTAGGCAGAAGATCTCAAACGAATAGAAGAGTGGACCAAAAGTTTTCTATGTGGGGAGGTGTGATCCAGAAGGATCTTGACAGTCAACACATTTCAGTTGATTTCAAATGTAGCCAACATTTTCCAACCAACAAATATCTCACAATGAGCTTTCCAATGCAACTTGAATGAGGTCAAATGGACTTCTTATGCTAGAGATATGTCTTGTTGAGGTAAAGGGGAAAAAATGGAAAAAAATCAAATGTAATGATTAATACTTATTGAGCATAGGTTCTCATGAATTAATGTATTTTTCAATGTAAAAGGAAACTATTTGGTGCAAAAGCTACGTAGGATTTTAGTTTTTTAGTCTCATGGAGAGTTGAGATCTTTGTTGGAGCATGCATGTTTGGGAGAAAAGTGTGACAAAAGAGGAAGATTGGACCAAGAAGGAGAGTGCGCCATATTTTGAGGAAAAGAAGTGCATGCGCACTACTACATATGGACGGATTATTCCACGAAATTTTTCCACATTTCCATTATTTTCATGTTTTTTTTTTTAAATAGGGCGGGATTTTCGTCGATATTGCCACCAAAGTTCACCGATATAGCCACGAATAGGTTTTTTTAACTTGGTCAGGATTTTCGTCCCTATTGCCATGAAAGTTCGTCGCTACTGCCACGAAAATTTTGCATATCTCATTGGTCGGTGTTAACGGCTAGTTGATTAGTTGATCTATATATACCCGACTTTAAGAGACTTTGAGACACAATTTCTATAGTTGCGACACTGTTCGTGGCTTTTGTTTGAGCTGTTTATTTTTTTCGTCACCCACCGGTTGAACAAATCCAATTCTCGATCTACATAGCTCAGATTTTGAACTTCCAAGGTTAGTATGTTTTTTTTATTGATGTACTCATTTAACTTGTAAATTTTTGTTCGAATGTCGAAATTTCATGTAGCTTGTTTTTTCCTTGATAATATATTATATGTGTAGTACCATATTTCATGTCTTTGGTTTTTGGATCTAGTTAGTATATTCTATGGAAAAGGGTATGTGGATTCCATAATATTCTAGGTTTATGGAATCCACATGCCCTTTTCCCTTCAATTGTAGCTAGAACGTCTCTCTCTTTTCATTGATAAAGATATGGAAGTGCTCTTGAAACTCAACCTCGACCGGTGAAATGATAGTAATTGATTGTCATTTTCTTCTCTCTTTTATTTTTAAGAACTAACAAAAAAACACCAACAAAGCTTGATTGAAGCTTTGATACCACTTGTTACATCCCTAGTACCCAAATGGGATCGCACTTGCATAAATTGAAAATAATATAATAGTGACAATAATGGTTGGGATACTTGTACACCTAATGGTTGGCTATCACTTACTAATTCAATTAAATGAAGGAAGAAATATCCATGAATAAAATCTTGAAGTTGATTGTTATATTGATAAATGATAAGTTATGGTATATATAAGATAGGGAGGAAACTCATGTTTATAACAATAAGATACATAAACACT
>ML796533.1:313270-331091 GCA_009831015.1 Picea engelmannii
TGATTATATACCATACTCTTCCAATATAAATAAAGTCTATTTGTTTCAACTTTCTCAATAAAATCCACATACCCTTTTCTTATATGTGATGTTGTTTCTCTCAATTTTTTATAATCACGCACAATTCTAGATGTAGTGATTAACTCTAGTTTTTACTTGATGTAACTTGTTTATACACTATTAATAAGGAGTATCTAAAATATAAAAAATTCATGACGAAATCTACGATAACATGATGAAATCTACTAGTCAGACAATGAAAAATGAGAAAATGCCAAAGCGTCTTAGAAAATAAAACTGTGACCATTGTAAGTAGCATAAAATTGTGACCATTGTATGTAGATGAAAATCAACACGTCATAATTTAAACCAACCCAACCCAATTGTGGATGACAAGTGGTTGGCATTCTTTTTTTAGTGGTGAATTTCAAAGATTGACATTTTGTCTACAAAACAACTTAGAGGCTAGTGTATGGTGTCGAGTGATTCGAGTTTGATAAATTTTGACCACTTTCGTTAAATGGTGTGTAATTATTTCCATGGTGATTCAGTACACACTACTCTAAAGTACAAATTGAAGCATGTCGATCTTAATAGTTAATCGATAATAATAATAAAAAAGGCATGTCAAAATGTCTTACAAGAAATAATTGTGAGGCTTGTAGGTCACTGTAAATAAACATATCATAATCGAAAGGAGTAGCTAAAATATCATGAAGGAGTAGCTAAAATATAAAAATTTGACAACTTACTGTTTGGTATGGTGTAGGTAAGACAATTACTTGTCAGGACAAGGATTTGTCACTGTGAATGAAAATGACAGGAATCTTGCTCGGTTAAGAGCGACATTAGAGGCGAGGGGTGATGGAAAATTTTATTGCCCTTGCTATGATTGCAGAGGCTTGCAAAGAAAAAGACTTTTAATAAAAACAACTGAAAGATATTGTAGGGAGAAGGGGCACACCGAAGGGGGTTATGAATATCGTCCCTTGGTAAGAGGATTCAATATTTAATGTCTTCTCTGTAATAATCACCATGTCATGAATTTTAGTAATATTTCTTATTGGGATTTTTATATTTTCTATACACACTAACTTTTCTACGTTGTTTTTAAATATATAGACGATGCCCCCAAAATGTCGAACTCCAGAGAGTTATTTGCCAAGTACTGGCAGAAGTACTCATTTACAGGGTGATGAACTTCGAGATCAGAATATTGAAGCTCCTGATAAAGTTATTAATGATGATATGGATGGAGATAACGTTAGTGATTCAAATCAGGAAGATGAGATACATAGATTGATCCAAGACACATTTGTTGGACCAATGGATGAGGACAACCAGGATAATAGTCATGATGTTGATCCTCTACTCGAGAAGTCACGTCAACCTCTTTATGAAGGCTCGACAACAAATCTTGTATCTGCTATATTGTTGTTGGTGAACCTGAAGGTTTTGAATGGTTTATCAAACACTTGCCTCACATAGATACTAAGGTATTTAATTTGTTAATTATTTGTGCCTGCATGTTCACAAATACTTAAAAGGTTCAATTTTTTCCTATATTGCTATTTTTTTTAATTCGTAAATTAGTATATTGGATGCAATATTGATGATTAATATTGTTTACATTGAATTATTGTTTAGAATTTTGTAGATTTTTAGGTGAAGTTCTATTATCGATGTCAAATATTTTTCCACGCACATATCGAGAAATATCTGTGATTATGAAAGAAATTGGAATGGACTATCAGGCTATTGATACATGTCCTAATGATCATATCATATATTATGGACAATGTGCATTAGAAAATGAATGCCCACAATGTCAAATAAGTAGATATCGAACCGATAAAGCATCAAATAAGGTGCCTCGCAAAGTTCTTCATTATATTCCAATAATTCCACGTTTCTAGTGGTTGTTCAGGTGCCAAAGTATAGCACAGTTTATGGATTTCCATGCAAAGAACAGAAGTCGAGACGATGTTCTTCGAATGCCTGCAGATGGTTATACATTGAATTACATCGAATAAAAGTGGCCAATTTTTAAAGAAGAACCTCATAATGTTATAATTCCGTTGGCAGCTGATGGTGTCAATCCATTTGAAGAGTTTTGTTCTACGTACTTAGTGTGTCCTATTTTTGTTATAAACAATAACCTTCCTCCTTGGATGTTGATCAAGAGAGAGCACACAATGTTGGCAATGATTGTTCCAGGTATTTAATTATCTTTTATTTTCTTTAAAGTATGACAAA
The DNA here is from genome assembly GCA_009831015.1 of Picea engelmannii. Lineage (NCBI taxonomy): Eukaryota > Viridiplantae > Streptophyta > Pinopsida > Pinales > Pinaceae > Picea > Picea engelmannii. Next base: position 315,527 of record ML796533.1, read on the forward strand.
ATATTCCATTTCTTTGTTTCGTGCATGGTAATTATTTCTTTTATATATAACGACATCTAGATAAGTATAATTAATCATGCAGTATGTTGAACCAATTAGGTAGGCACCAGGTTAAATATATGAATGTATATATCGAGCCTCTTATCGATGAGTTGTTGAAGTTATGGGTTGACGTCACTATGTATGACATCTCTAGACCAATAGGGAAAAAATGATTTCAATTCCATGGAATACTATCATGGACAATTCCTGATGCTCCTGGGTTAACACATTTTTGTGGTATATTGTTACTTTATTTTATGATTTAATATTATATATATTTATTGAAAATATCATGCATTATTTTAAATTGTAACTCTAATTTGACGCTACATTAATTCATATATCTTGTAGGTCTTCAAACAAAGGGTAAATTTGCATGCCTAGTTTGTGGTCCAAGGATAAAATCTCGTCGTTCAAGGAGTTTAGGAAAGGAAGTGTTTGATGAGTATAGGCACTTTCTGCCTAAGACCCATAGTTATCGAACTATAGACAAAGCAAAATTCAATGGTAAAGAAGAAAATGGAAAAAACCCACGAAGAATGACACCTCGCCTATGGAAGTTGGAATATATTAGAAATCAACAAACTATGCAAATTATTTATGTATGACATATTATATAAATCTTTGGTTAATTTCATTAGTATTAATTTCATGTTGTCCCATTAATTAGTGTTAATTTCAATTTGTTGATGTTTCATGAATGTCATTAAGGCACGAATGGGCTTCCATGAGGAATGAAAAGTTACCCGATGCAATTCAGTAGATTGCCATACTACGAGCACCTACAAATATTTCATCTGTTTGATACAATGCATATCGGGAAGAACATAACATAATTGTTATGGCGAATATTAGATGGAAGGACTGAAAAAGAGAGAATTGGAAAGATTTGTTGTGACATCCAGGAAGATAATCACGCATTTCAAAGTGTTATTATTAATTCTAATGGTGATGGTCATAAACATAATACTAGTCTTCCTTGGTTGTTGATGGAGCAATAGAGAAATATTGTAAAAGAGTTCATTCGAAAAATCATGTTTCCGACAGGGTTTTTTTCAAACATACAAAATATCTTAATGAAAAAAGGTGATTTTGGTGGGGTTAAAACACATGACTAGCATACATTCATTAAGGTAATTAGTAGGTTATAATATATTTCCTTATTGGTACGCATTTTTTGGAAACAAACAATAATTATTTGTTTTTTGTTATAGTATGTTATACCTTTATCTCTCCTAGACGACTTTGACAACAACATAAAACAAATTATTTATGTACTTGGCAAATACATGAGGTAAGTATTGTTTTATAAGGAAAATGTACTTATGTGATTTGTAGCGGAACTTATTGACATATTATGTTTTATCTGCAAGTTTATGTATGCCTTGATATTATTTTATTGCATCGACATTTGTAGGTGGCTATCATTAAAAGAAATCCATAAAGAAGATATAAGGTATTGGAAGAGAGAAATTCCCTGACTAATGTGTCAAATGCAACAGTATCTACCTCCCGCATTTTTCAATGCACAAGAACACTACCTCATACACCAAGTTGAGGAGATTGAATTATGTGGACCAGTACACACAAGGTCGATGTGGATGGTGGAGAGGCAGTTGAATTCACTAAAGGCTTTTGTTAGACAAAGAGCACGTCTGAAGGGTTATATGGTTGAGGGATATATGGTATATCAATGCATGGTGTATATTAGTCAATATCTACCTAAATTAGCATAAAATATGAATGTGCCTCGCATTTGGCATCTCGATTCCATCAACAAATTTGAAGGGGAGGTCCTATTGGGAAAAGGTAACATGAGGACTGTGAAAGGTAATTATTAGATGTTGACGTAGATTTAATATATTACACATTTATTAAATTTTTCCTTTATTAACAATAGCTAATTAATGATATTGATTTGTTATGCTATCATATAGTTTCTCAAGAGTGGGATTCTTTACATTTATACATTGCAAACAACCTTGATTGGATGGAGCATTGGATAGAATATACTGAAGAATAGTTTGGTAGGTTATCATGGGAAGGGGTGAGTAAGATGATTAAAACAATGCATCGTCATCGAGATCAATTTACTAATATTACGTCAAGGGAAGTTGATTTAGCCTTTGGTTTAAAAGATAAACAAGAAACTAAAATTTGTTACCCACATTTTCCTAGTTTTTTCCCAATTTTTCAATATATTTGGTTTGTTTAATTTTTGAAATATATATTCACTAACTCCTATATGAGGTTTATTAATTGGCAATGTATTTTTTACTTGTTGTCCATGTTGCAGTTGAAACATCACAAGGATATGTGGTGTAATGGTTATAAATTTCGTATCAAAATGTTGGATGATAAGATGAAAACCTCAGATTGTGGGATAATTGCATTGTTTAAGGTCACCAACATTTCCTCTAGAAGTGACAGAAATCCGGAAGAAACTGAGAATAGTTACTATGGGCATTTGGAGGATATAATTGAGTGTGATTTTAATTCCTGTAAAATAGTTTTGTTTGAGGTTAAATGGTACAGGCTACAGATGCATGAATGTATTCCTGAAAGAACTATTATTGAGCATGATAATGGATTTACCATGGTTAATACAAGGGAATTTGAACCGGGTATAGATCCTTATGTTCTTCCAAGTCAATGTGAGCAAGTATTTTACTCAGAGGTACCTGGTAAAGCAGGTTGGTCATATGTTGTTAGATATGATCCAAAAGGAAGACCAGTAAAGTATAATCATGTAGTCGAGGATGAAGATAATAACGAGGAAGAAGATCATGATTATGAAAATCAGGAGCAGGTGGCTCATGTAGTCAATGTGTCAGATGAAGAAGTTGAAGAAGTTGATCATACAAATGTAGGAGACGTTGATCTCATTGACGATAACGATAACTATATTAGCGAAAATGATGTTGATGATGATGTTGATATGAATGAGCCTTTCACCAATATTGATTCTAAACCAGATCCCGATACAGATGTTGAGTTGGATGAAGAAGAAGATGATTGATATTTAATTGTTGAAAAGAAGAGGTATGTATTTATATCTTTTATATGATCTTTATATTTTTTTATTTTGTATAATATAGTATATGATACATGTTCTTTAGAATTTCAAATTAGGTAATATGGGGAAATTGAGAGTGATGNGTGGTAATTATAGCTTCCACCTTCATGTGGTTTCCCCTGTTTAGTAGAGAATGAACTATTCTCAAAACAAAGAGGAGCTCTACACGAATGTGCCTAATCATACCAACGATGCACCTAATTGAAAGTTGCACCTAGTCTTAGTCATCACCGATTATGACACTTTTAACCCAATGATAATTATATCACAAGGTTGGAGGAATATGGGAATTGGGATCATGAGGCTTTATAACCCTACAATAATAAGAGACATTAATTGAACTTTTACTAGGTTGAAAGGTGCGTGCAATTGAAAATACTAACAACGCAAAACTAAAAGGGATCAATACACAAACTGTCAATGAGTGGTGATCTGGCTGTGGTGTTTAGGAAGAGGCTTACCACCTTCAAAATTATCATTCTCTAAATATCTTATACAAATTTTACAAGGAAATTGTACTAGGACTAGACACGGGCAATAGTGGCCTGTGAATGGGGCCAACGTTGAAATTTTTTCAAACTGTTTCTGTATGCATTGAAATTTGACGTGGATAGACTATTCACATGTATTAACGATATGGGAGGGTTTATGGACTCAAATTTGACGCACACACCCACTTTATTCCATCATCAATTCATTATGTAAACCATAAACCCTAATTTAGTGGAGTCATCGATTTGTCGGGTTTTAGTGTTCCTAGTGAATGAATTCGTTGTTGTTGACATGGAATGGGACAACACATGTTCAACTTCTTAATTTTCTTTCTTCACTTGATGTGGGCTTGGTCATTCCTAGCCTTGAATTGAAAGTTGCCCCTAGTCTTAGTCATCACCCTTCAATGTGAAGTTACCCCTAATCTAATTAACTACCACACAATCAAGCGAATAACAATTACCCTATTGCAGTGACATGAAAAAGTGAAAGAGGGGAAAAAGAGAAATTATACATGCACTTACCATCTTAAAGGTGCCATGTTGTTGAAGATAAAATAGAGTTGATGATCATTTGCAATGTTGTTTTTAGGAAATACTCATTAGAATCATCTTCATCATTAGTAGAAGGATGATTAGGATTATTTCATTGATAAAAATAATATTGACATTCTGAGTGATGTGGCGCATAATGTGCATTCGATTTTTTTACATAACAATCACAATAAGATAAGCATATAATGGAAACTAATGTTAAAATATATGGAAGAATTTTTTTACATGGAAACATTATTTGTCATTTTTTTTACCAAAACAAATTATTTTTCTTCATTGCTACCATCATCACCCTTTCCATCAACATATTCCCCATTATAATTAGATTCATTGTTTCCTTCAATTTTTTATTTATCATTATGCCAATTTCCATTAATGAATCCTTAATGGATCCAATGTTGAAACTTAGAGTAGTAGAATGATATTATCTTTAGTGAAGATTTGATATAGATGCAATGCATCACCTCCTTTCACCATTATCTGCACAAAATGGGATTTCATTAAACATTATATCATTCAACACTAAATAGACCTTATAAAAAAAAAAAAAAACCTTTCTCACCCATCTTACTTATGAAAGAAACAAATCTTTGATGGATTATTTAGTGAACTCGAACCTCTCTTAATAGATCCCTATATTTTTTAATGACATTTGTGAAGATTTACAAGGCAACATGAACCCAAGGGTTACCAAAAAATGGCAAGAATGTTTGCAAGGAATCTGAGTCAATGATTTATGTATCATGCCTTTATTAAACTTGAAATGAAAATATATGTGCATTGATCATTATTCCTGCAAAAAAAAACTTTTTGAGAGTAAAGTTGGGAGCCCGCCCATTGTTGCACGCGACCATAGTTGGGAGCCCATCCATTGCTGTATGCAACCATAGTTGGGATCCCACCCATTGTTGCATGCGACCATAGTTGGGAGTCATAGTGTGTTAGTAGGAGCCCGCCCATTGTTTTCATTGATTTGGAGATCACTGTGCATGCGACCAAGGATATCACTGTGCAGGGAGGAGGAACACGAAGGGCACACTGTGTAGGACACACATAGGGCACATTGTGCAGGAAGGAGAGGGCACACGGAGGGCACTAAGTCAAGGGCACACGGAGGAGATACATTGTGAGGGCACATAGAGGGAACTGAGTCAAGGTCACACGGAGGGCACACGCATGGGAAAATGGAATGGTGAGTACCTCTATTCCCTTATATTGTTGTGTGTTTGGAGTAGGCTAAAAAGGTATGCAATATTGAGATTCAAACACACGCCCTAAAGACTTTTTTTTCTTTTCACAACAACCTATTGAGTGTTAGTCGAACATAGACAATCAACTCAAGGATTTTGGAACCCAAATTTACTCATGAAGTTGAGAAGCAAGGGCTCAAATTGTGGCCACATAGTATTTTAATACACTTTGACAACATAAATCATGGACTACCAAGCAAAGAAGGGTAAACAAAGAGAGTGAGCGACATTTATACAATGGAAACTTTGAATGATCAACACTTATTTCAAGAGGTTAGGTCATTAAATATATAATGAAATGAGTTCAGGTGCATCAAGGACTAGATCAATTCTTCAATGGAGATTCCAAATATAAATTTCATATCTAAGAGGCCATGGCCATTGCAATATACAATATGAACTCCAATATGCACAAAGACACAAAATGGGTATGAGGCCTGAGGATGATATATTGATGGATAACACTATGCATGACACTATGGAAATTAGATACTAAACAATTCTTCCACATATCTTCAACCACCATACTACAAACAAATGAAGCCATGGTACAAAACATACATTAAAACTCAAAAACTTTAAATAGGTATGGCTTTTGGAACATTGGGAATGAAATATTCATGAATAATGAATCGTGCATGAGGATGAAGGCCTTTTTTTTTCCTAAGGGGAATTAAACCATTGAGTTACAATATCACAACAATGACATAAATGAACTACTCATCACAAAAACACAATCCAACCGGGCTTGTGCAAATGGTAAGGAGGGAAATGCATGGGAGAAAAGAGATTGAAGCTCAAAACTCTATAAACACAAAAACCCTGTCACTTATGAAACTATGCAACTATATGAAACTTATGCAACTATGAAACTATATTGCAACAATGCAACTTATGCAACTATATGCAACTTTATGCAAAAATGCAACTTATGAAACTATATGCAACTTATCGTCGGATTTGTGCAAATATAAATGAACTATAAATGAACTACTCGTCACAAAGACACAATCCAACCGGGCTTGTGCAAATGGTAAGGAGGGAAATGCATGGGAGAAAAGAGATTGAAGCTCAAAACTCTATAAACACAACAACCCTGTCACTTATGCAACTATGCAACTCTATGCAACTATATGACAATTTCATATGCAACTATATGCAAATATGCAACTATATTGCAACTATATGCAACCTTATTGCAACAATTTCGTATGCAACTATATGCAACAATGCAACATATCATGTTTTTTAGTGACTATATGTAACTATATGCAACTGCAACTATATTGCAACTATATGCAACTGCAACTATATTGCAACAATTTTGTATGCAACTACATGCAAATATGCAACTATTTGCAACAATGCAACTTATCATGTTTTTTAGTGACAATATGCAACTATATGCAACTTTATGCAAAAATGAAGCTTATGCAACTATATGCAACTTATGCAACTATATGAAACTTTATGCAACAATGCAACTTATGCAACTATATGCAACTATATTGCAACTATATGCAACTGTGATGGTACCATAAACGTATATTGGCACAATAACTTATCTTCTTGTTTTAACGAGTGTAGGTACCACCAAATAGGTATCTGTCAGATGTATCTTCCTTGAGTGATGATCAAGATATACTAAGAGAGGTTGAAAGTGAGACATGTTGTACTAGATCTACCGGTTCTAGATCAATTAGATCTGAAAAGGTAAGGAAAAGATTTTGTATACGCATGCAATTTTTTATTGCCAACGGAGGGTCATGTAATTATGATGTTGAGAGCATAGGTGACATTGATTTTCCCTTGAGGTATAAACATCTAGTGCAATGATGGGCACCTAAGGAGCTACTTGAAGTGGACACAAATTTCTTCATCAGTGGGAGGATGTATCGCATTAATCCTTCATCCTTACATGGATTGGGGTTATTTTCCATGGATAGCATAAAGGTTGGCTATGGAACTGTAACTGAATTGATGGAGTATGTTGGACCATTATACAAATACAATCACCAGTTTATGTTGGTCCAATATACGTGAAGTATGCGGAGATATGGAGTTGCCACAAATTATATACAACTTGTAGATAACAATCAAAATAAAGGGGAAACTATGTGTATTGATGGAAGACCAAAATCTATTGGAAACATTGTGGGCTTTATAAATAGTACACAACCAGTGGAAACGACTAAAAAACCGAATTGCATATTTGAGGGACGCGAAGGAAATCGTATATTTGTATGTGCAACAAAAACAATAGTTCCAAGTGAAGAGTTGTTGATCGATTACAACTTAAATTGAATAGATGGATGGGGTGAAGATATGGGGGTAAATATCTTACATACCATTCAACTCAACCTTTGATCAATCATTGTTACAATTTATCGTTGTAATATTTCAATTTTTTACTGCATATATTTCATTTTTCATTATTTATTTGATGATATTACTGCAATATTTCATTTTTTTAATGTTACAATTACTTTCATAACTCTTGTTGATTAATTTATTATGTCAACATCTATCCAGGGTGATTGTGAGATATCACAGGCTACATCTATCTAGGGTGACCGTGGAAAGGCACCCACTGTGCCTCAGTAGGTAAATGTTAAATACAGTAACAACTTATGACTACAACAACTAAATTTCAGAAATTTCATTATTTTTTTTCTAATATTACTGCAATATTCCATTTTTTTAATGTTACAGGTGAATTTCATAACTTTTGTTGATTGATTTATTGTGTCAACTTCTATCCAGGGTGACCATGGCAAAAAATCACCCGCTACATTTGTCCAGGGTGACTGTGGAAAGTGTTATCACACTAAGTCTCCTTGGGTATTTTAGTTTGTTTTTTTAAAAGCCTTAAATTCTTATTTTTTCTTTAAAATAAATTTCTCATCCCTTTAATGTTATTTTTGATAGGACCCCTATGGTTGACTAAACCTTTGAGTCATATCTCATGTGTTGATCCTCAATTCAATTTTTGATCCTTAAACCCTTTTTAGCTCATGGTCTATTCCTTATGTCCCCTCTCATGATTCATCCCTAGGTTGATACCTCCCATGATCAGGATGATGTGACACACCTCTCTCCTCACTCATGACCTCAAATGCATGCCTCATCATCCCCACTTACCTCTCCAATGATTTTTTGATTTGGAAGCACTTCCCACCCAGCAGGCAGTTCCGTAGCACCTGTCACATTTATCATTCATCCACTCCAAGTCATGATTGCCACGACTGATACCATGTCCCTTGTTTTCAGTGCCAGAAGTCGGTTGAAGTGATTTCAAAATATCTTGCATTTGTGATCCTTGGTAACGGTTTCCAAATTTGAAAAGTTCAGCAGTGATGCACTGCGTAAGTTTGCCAGTTTGGATCAGGCGACCACATGCCAACTAAATCCGATGCTGTGAGAGATTTCAGGGCCGAATTTTCATCAATCTCATCCTAAGATCGTGCTGACGATATCAACAGATATCGACTTCACAGGTATTCTGTGCAACCTCATTTGCATATTAATTTTCATAAGAGATTTGTGCTCGGGTTTCAGTTTATTAAGCTTGCAAGGTAGTAGGGGAGCCATATTTTCATACCTGTAAACATCCTCGCTTACATCCATGGTCTGATTACTGCTGTTTGTTATAGCCTTTGAAATTTGCAAGCCTGCAATAGCCTATCCTCTATGTATGCATTGCGCTACGCAGAGGCGCTGCTCAAATCTTCTCTGATTATTCTTTGCTTCCTTTCATCCTATACGAAGAGTCATTTTGAGATTACCTCTTCACAGTCTACACTCTGAAAGCCTGTATAAGTCTGAAGGTCCATTTCTCATAGTCAAGCTCATTTTCTATGCACTGTTAATTTGGAGGGCCATATTTGTGCTTTTGAAACCTGAATTGAAGCTTTCTGGTCAATAGCATCCCTTAAGCCTCTTAAGAACCCTCATTTTGAGTCATAGAGACCCCTCAGTCGAAGAAATCACACAAAGGTGGCAAGATAGTTCGAACAGAACCTGTGAACATGTGCCTTTTTGACACAAAACCCATGGCAAGGGAGATGTTTCGAAGAGCAAGATGCCTCTCTTTCTTCCATAACATGCAGAGAGACCACCTAGAAGTAGAAAAACAATTTGCATTAAATTTTGATGCCAAGAAAACTAGAGTTGGAGATTTGGAATTTGAGGTAACTGAAGCCTCCATCTCAACTGCAACAGGGATCCCTATTTCAGGAGAAAATTGGTTTAAGGCCATGGTATTGAGTTCAACCTTCGTTAAATATCTCTTCAAGCCTGAATACCGAGCCAATGAGTTATCTAAGAGTATTCCAAGGAATCAGTTGATCGACCAGTTTGAAAGAATGTTGAAAATCATACAGAGATATTTTAGTTGTGAAGGGAGATTTAACACCTTGTATCATTACCACATAAGGTTGTTATTACATTTTACTGGTAAGGTTCAAATGAATGTTCCTTATTACCTACTGAGAAGCATAGGTAAAATTTCATATAGGGTGCAAGCCAAATCTAAGGATGTGGATCCTAGTATTTTCCACTCTGGATTTATCAGGATGCTTGTCTTTGAAGAGTTGGGAAAGAAAGAGATTTCCTGGGAGAATTTTTTGGTTACTTCTCCCTTCAAGATGGACCCAACACCTACTACCCAGTCACAGATCGTAGGTCTTTCATCACCTACCAGTACTAAAGTAGGGATCAACAAGAAGAGAAAGGGTAGAGCCCCTGTTTCAAAAATCAACAAGCAGGTCAGGGAAGCTGAGGAGGAAGTCTGTCCTTCTCCACATAGATAATTCTCACCACCACCTCCACCAGGGTTAGAAGAAGTTCCTTCTTATACCAAGGTGACATCTAAGAAAGGGAAGAATATTCTATTTCCCTCCCTTCCTCGAGAAGTTGAAATCAAGGGTAAAAGACCTTTCACTAGGTCATCAATTCCTAAGGGGGTTCTCAAAGAGCAGTCTTTACCAGAAACCCCTATGCATAAGAAGAAAGGGAAAGGCATTGAAAAATATGTAGAAGAAAAACAAGAAAATCATGTGCAGATGGAAGAAAAGGATGAGAAGAAGTCTGCTGAGACTACACATGTCCCCAACCCCCTTGGAAGCCATACCTACAAAAGACTTATTAAGTAGCTTAGGGATGCAAGGAGAGAAATAGCTCGTCTCAAAGTAGAAGACAAGGTCCACTTGGCTCAGATGAATGAGCTCATGATTAGCTACAACCATACCTTGGAATTGTCAAGGTTCACAAGGAGAAAGGCTCTACCTCTTCATAAACAGCTGAAGAATCTTTACAGATAGAACAAAGACTTTCAGTCTTAGAATAGGAAGATAAAGGCAGAGCTGAGACACTTGCAAGATAAGGTAGCTCAAAGAAATTTATAGGTGTTGGTAGAATCTACCATTGAATATGATAAACCAACAGCTAATGAGAGCTCAGCTACATCGAAGAAGCCTGCCAGTGCTAGGAAGAAAAAATCTATTGAGCCAATTGAAGAGACTCTTTCCACTAGAAAGAGTGTGAGGTTAAGTGTTAAGATGACAAAATAGTTGGTAAGGGGTAAGCTCCATTTTTGGGAATTGTTCCTTTTTGGGAGGGTTAAATGATATGCAGATACTATGTTTTCCATCTATACAGGCTCCTAGGCATTTAGCTATATGGATTTTGAGTTTTTGCTAAAGTGCTAGCTTCACTCAGTAGTAAATGGAATTATCTATGGTATAGTCAAGGCATCTATCATAATTGGAAGGAGACAAACTTATCTGCACATGTCCTAGATTCAAAGATGTTGCGTTCTAGAAATGATACCCAAAGTTGTATGCAAACGCAGCATAAGTAGCGCTGTGTACAGGCGCTTCGTAATATCTTACAGAGAACAGAAGCTGCACACAGTGGCTCTATGTAAAGAACTGTGTAATATTACACAGAGGGCAGAATTGGTATATGGGTGCAACACAACGGCGCTACCTATAGGCATTGCATAATATTTGATAGGGAGCTAGTTTACACACATACACAACACATAGGAACTACCTTCTCTCCTTGTTACATTTTAAGGTGCGCTACCCAGAGTTGCTACAAAAGGAAGTTTACCAGCAAACACCAGGGATCTAGGAAGACTAGGCCAACAATCTTGGATAATTTAACGATGGAGTAAATGATAGAAGTAGCAGTTGGCATCCAGAGGAAAACTACAGGCTCCAAAGGGACACATGGCAAAACAAGAGCTGAGAAGCAAAAGAGGATCAAATAAGTTAGAAGCATGATTGAATTAGTCACCAATACTTCCATGTTTTATAGAATAGGATGTTATCTTAGTTGTTAGAATAAATAAATGTTTAGATATTTTTAAGGAAAAGAGGCCAGCTCGTACCTCCAGTTGTTGCCTCCCTTTCTTGTTATAAATAGATAGATCAATTTCTTTAGCAGGTTCGGATGGTTGAGCCAGGCTCCCTAAACTGTAATATTTTGGATAAAGTAACTATGATCTAGTGTGTACTGGACTTAAGAATTTTTGACTAATAGAAATCAACTTCTATTTCAGACTATCTGCTTCTAATGCTAAATGTTCATATTTGAATGCTTCATATGGATAACTGTGGTAATTATATGATGGATGTTTGATCATTTTATTGTCATGGTGTTTATTTAGCTCAGTTTCTGATTTCAAGAAGATCTTGTTTTAAGAAACTTTCTTCCTTAGGCTCTTGTGGACCTGATGTTTGTAGTAGCCCTTACATTCCTCTCATTCAAGTCTTATTTCTATCCACTTTTACTCCCAAAATACTGGTTGAAGTTAGTCAAGATCTTATTTTCTGGTACATGTTATTCCTGTTTTTGAGTTAGGATATTATCATTTCGAGTTTTTCCATTTGACCTTTCAAAAAGAACTCATACTTTCACATATAATCTGATGGGTATTGGGCTTACCTTCCTTGCAATCAGAAGGTGACTCCTAGTGCTAACATTTTTGGCGCCATTGTTGGGGAACGATTTGAATACTTTTCCCTGGGATAGAACGACAATGCTTACTAGCTCTCAAGGTGCATTGGGACTTAGTATTTTGAAGATTGCATCTTTCACCTGGAGACTCCATTGATTCATCTCTGGCGCCTAAAGGAAGACATACGAGATCAAATCCACAGTTACCTTTGGTTCCACCTAAGGCTGACCCAAAGAAGATAATCAAGAAGGGAAAAGCTTCTAAAAAAGGTTTTTTTGATGCTACCACAAGTGCTTCTTGTCAGTTGCCTGATTCCACTCTTGATACTCTAGTTGTTTTATCAAGTAAACTTCCTTTATCTTCTGCTGAAGTATCTAAAAAGATAGATTTTGAAGAGTTTCCTGTTGAATACTCTACCTTTGAAACTAAATTAAAAGAAGAAAAAATTGATATATTCTCCTCCCCTGATATTGAGAAGTGTTTCAGTCTTAATAGTTTTGAAGATTTCCCTACGTTAGGTTTTTCTACACCTCTCTCTGTTAAAACTTTAGCTGCCAAAGAAGTAGGAACTTCATCTCCTTCTCAGACCTTACCATCCTCTTCGAAGACTCCACCTTCTATTGTGAAGACTGAAATATCCCCTTTATCCTTTTCTCCTTCTCCTAATCTGCACACAACCAGGTCTCCTTCTCCTGCTTGTTCACCTAGAATCCAAAATCAAATGGCAGTTGTTAACCCACCCGCAAATAGGATGGATGCCATATTGCCTGCAAGATATGCTCCTCTAGTCTTGCCTCAGCCAATGAATGATCTTCCCCTTGAAGATTATTTGAAATACATGCCAAAGTTTACTGGAGAAGAAGATATAATAGTTGAGGAACATCTTGCTACTTTTTATAGCTATGCAGATAACCAAAATATTGAAAATGAAGATGTTTGGATGAGGGTTTTCATCCAAAGCCTTTTTGGTGAAGCTAGGAAGTGGTTTAGGGGTTTGGCCCCTGGATCCATCACGGGTATTGAGGCGTTGGATGAAGCCTTCTTGAGGCACTGGGGTGACAAAAATGATTTTCTGTACTATACCATTGAATTTGGATCTTTGAAAAGGTAAGAAGGAGAGTCTGTCTCTGACTTTTCTAAAAGGTTTAACAAAATGTATAAGAAGATCCCTGATGAGATCAAACCCACCCAAACCATGGAAAAAATCACTTATGCCAGTGATTTTGACTCCGAGCTTTGCCTTCTATTGAGAGAGAGAAGGTCACCTTCCTTAGTTCAGATGTAGGATGCTACCTTAGAGGTAGAATCCAACATAATTGCTTCAGATAAGCTCAGGGGAAAATCTGACAGAGATAGGAGGAAAAACAGAGCTGAAGCTTCCACTTCTGACTCTCCTGTTTTTCATTCATAGGTATATGAGTTGACCAAATGAGTAAAATCCCTTTCTACAGAGATCGAGAATTTAAAATCAGAAGGAAGACAACCATATAGAAATTCTCAGAACACCGAAAATAGAGGTAATTTCAGGAGACCCAACAATGCTCCCCAAATTGTTCCTAGAGATCCCAAAAATAGAAAGAGAGATGATGAGAGGATTCAAGCTCCTTTTCAAAATAATCTAATTGTTGATGAAGAAGAAGAGGAGGTAGAGGCTGATCCTGAGATCCATTGTTTAGGTGATACATCCCCATCCCCACACTTGACTCAATCCTCTTATGAGAAATCTTTAATGGATATTCAAATTAATGAGTTAAGCAAGGGAGAAAAAATGAAGGAAAATGATAGTATATATAATTTGAGATCTAAAAAGATTGAAGAAAAAAGTGATGCCCCTAATCAACCTATTCAGAAAGACAATTCTTCCAAGACTGTTACAGTGAGAAACATGGAAAAAGATTCTCAAAACCCACAACTTCTAATCAGAAATACTCCTCCTGAAACCAAAGAGATTTTGAAGCCTTCCCCCTCCTTCAGTTTTGAGAATGAGATCCAAAAAATTAAGATCCCTGTACCATTTTTGGAATTGATAAAAAATGAAGAATTTAAAAAATATCTAACCAAAATGTTATAGCTTGATGCCTCTCCTAATTCCACTGATTCAATAAATCTGCAAGATGAAAAACCAGCTGTGATTTTAGGCCCTTTGATAGAAGACAAAGATGACTCATCCCCTCCCTTCTATACTTCTCTCAATATTCATGACAAGGTGTTGCATAACTTTCTTTTGGATTCAGGGGCCTCCCATAATCTTATACCAAAATCTGTTATGGATGAACTTGGACTGGAAATCACCAGAACCTATCATGAATTATATTCTTTCAACTCTAGGAAAGTAAAATGTTTGGGGGTCATTAAGGATATGGTTGTGACTCTATTTCAGTTGCCCATGAAAAGTATACTTATGGATGTTGTGGTGGTTGATGTTCCTCCCAAGTTTGGCATGCTCTTGTCAAGGTCTTGCATAAAAAGACTTGGAGGAACCTTGCAGATGGATCTCTCATATGCAACTATCCCGGTGTTTGGTGGGGAGCATAGAAGACTTTACAGAGAAACCCAACTGGCTTACATTATTAGTGATGAAGCAAACCCTGCTAATCATCCTGTTTTTTCTCTTGATACCAATTTGGGGTCCATCATTTTGCAGCTCACTGATGCTCCTGAAACTCCTCTTGAAATAAGAAAAAAGTCTGCTAGCTTGTCTGAAGAACCTCCTATAACCAATTATGTTTGGAAGATGTTCTTTGATGGAGCCTCTTCTAAGGAAGTTTTCAGTGTTGGAGTGCTCTTTGTCTTGCCAACTCAGGAGACCATATCTTTGTCATACAAACTAGAATTTGAAACTACCAACAATGTGTTAGAGTATGAAGCTCCTGTTTTGGGCTTGAGAGCTGCAAAGGATATGGGGATTAAAAAACTGTCAGTATTTGGAGATGTTGAATTGATAGTCCATCAGACCAAAAATATTTTCCAAACTAAGCAGCCTAGGCTTAGATATTATAGAAATGAAGTATGGGACTTAGTGGAGATTTTTTTCTCTGAGTATGACATCTATTTTATTCCATGAGAAGAGAATTGTTAAGAACCAAACATCAATATAGCATGGAAAAACCTCAGGAAAAGTACTCAACGCCTTGAAACTGAGATAATTTCAGATAATAAGCCTCTTCGAGGGGGAAACCTCCTTTTA
>ML796533.1:354687-371463 GCA_009831015.1 Picea engelmannii
ACTATTCTCCAACTCAACTTTCCACTAGCAGTTGGATTAATGTAGTCTTCCAACTATCCTATGGTGAGATTAATGTAGTCTTCCAACTCTCCTAGTCATCCAATACTTCTTATATCTATTTAACAAATGTATTTCCCTACATTATAACCAAAGGATATACCATCCAATAACCCTTCTTAACAAATGAAATCATTATCAAATTCCCAATCAATCCATTACAATACTAGGTATGGATATTTGTCATCTACTATGTCAATGAACTCAAAGTAAGCATAAATATTCACACAATCGAGATAAAATTCCATCTCGCCAATTTGCCAATGGGGAAAATGTGTGATTGGTTCACCAACTACCACTAGATCGAAAAGTGGACCCAATTTGGTACTACAGTGTCATTACTTCAAAATCCTCGATGTATTAGATGTCGTTATTGCAGTTTCCGCTACTCCTGTTGTCGCTACTCCGGTGTCATTACTTCAAAATTGTCGTTGTACGAGATGTCATTACTGCAGCTTTCGCTACTCCTGTTGTCGGTACTCCGGTTGTCGATACTCTGGGTGTCATTACTTCAAAATCATCATTGTATGAGATGTCGTTACTGCAGCTACCTCTACTCTTGTTGTCGCTACTCTAGGTGTCGTTACTTCAAAATCGTTGTTGTACGAGATGTCATTACTGTAGCTATCGCTACTCCTGTTTCCGCTACTCCGGGTGTCGTTACTTCAAAATTTCCGTTGTACGAGATGTCATTACTACTGTTTCCGCTACTCCGATTTTTGCTACTCTATTCGTTGCTACTTCGAGTGTCGTTACTTTAAAATCGCCACTGTACCAAATGTCGTTACTCTGAGGTGTTTCCACTCTATTCGCCGCTACTCTTTGGTTTCCGCTACTCAAGTCGCCACTAATATCTGGTTGCCGCTAATCCTATCGCTGCTACTGTGGTTGAAGTTACTCATTTACACTACTGCCAACATGGATACTGATATTTTAGCGGCCACCACTTCCGATGTCACCGCTCGAATCGACGTTGTCATATTTTGCAACTGTAGACAATGTTATTCATGTGATGATGCTTCTCCATAACATGTGAGTCACCAGGTACATCCTCAACCAACTTTAACAGATTTGGGTACTATTACACATGGCATAGGCATTCACACCTGAGGACGGTCTTAACTTTAAGTTTGGTGAAGATTTTATGTCTTTTCCCAAAGAGTCATCATTACCCTCTTTAATCACACGATTTCGCAATAATTACTTAAAAATTTTCAATGTCGTTGTATGCATAGGGATTGGACACACCTGCCAAACCATTAATAATCCTCTAAGATATTAAATTCGTTGTCATATCATCATCATTACTTACCTTCCACATCATTTAATTTTAAAAAAATAATAATAAATCCGTGACTCTTTCCATAACAAATTTTCCACTAAACTGTTTTGCCTGTCATTTCTCCTGAACTAGTTGCCAGTACTCCTCGAGCAGGCATAGTCGACGAAATAGAATAGGTGGTGGAGAAGTAAGGTATGATCCAACAAATACTATACAGGTCCGTCGAAATCTGGAAGTCTGGCAAATTTTCCAGAATCCAGTTTGTGACGTGTATTTCGAGAGGTTACAAGGATTTGATGCAGACATTACAATAGAATTCACCCAAAATTTGGATGACCACTCCTCCACAGTCCTCAGATTAAAAATCAGATCCATGGAGGAAACTATTGCAGCATCTAGTGGGTTGCCAATATCTGGTTAGCAATGGTTTGTCCGGAAAACACCACTCCCGAAATTTCCAGAGTTGTTTCTACGTGAAGGCGAAGAAGTAAATCCGAAAGGGAAAGGATACGTATGAACTTCTCTGCCGCCTCCATGGGCCGAGGTAGCACTTTTCATCATAAGGTATGTGACATGTGAAGGCTTCCCCTCTACCATTTACAAATATCATCTCAAATTTCTCACATCTCTGCATTTCCAACAATGCATAAACATGCCCTATTTTCTATGTAATAACATTCAGTGGATGGCATGAGCAGCTCAGTGCTCGTGCCAACCACTCAAAACCCTAAAAAATCATGGCCTTGTTAAGCTACTATTCATTCATGCGCTAGAGAAAACCCCTGTGAGTTGGTCGCAGTTCATAAGACTCTTGGAAGAGGAATTGGCAGAAATTATCCCAGAAGTAGCAGAAATCCTAGCAGAGAGAGAAGGGTTGAGAAAGTTAGAAGAGGCTGTCAAAACTATTGTAGAAGGGAAAAGAATGGGTGTTGATACACAGGAATCAACCTCATATGAATATGAGGAAACATGGAAACCATTAGTGGAAGTTAAATAAGTTGAGAGAATGAGGCAGGTCATTAACCTGGATTCAGAAGAAGAGAAAGCAGAGGGTTCTATTCCTCCAAACCCTTTTCCTGAACAAGAAATAGATGATGCTACTCCCTCAGCAAATGAACAAGAAAGATATTTTTCTAATCCCTCAACATATGAAAAAGAAAGAGAGGCATCTATTCTTCCCACAGATGATCATGAGATGGATTTTGATACCCCTTCGTCTGATGAGCAGGAGAGGAATGCTACTACTCCTCCAATCTATGAACAAGAGGTAACTGACGTTGTTACACAAGAACCAACGCCAGAACATTTTGAATTTCATGTCTGTGAAGATGGTGAAACTACTCCTCCCATCAATGAGAAGGTAATGACTGATGTGTAACACAAGAACCAGTGTCAAAAAAAGTCATTCCTGAAAACCCTATTTTTGAAGACACAACAACTACTCCAGTTCCAGAGCAAGAAATGACTGACGTTGTTACACAAGAACTAGTGTCAGAGGATGTTGCTCCTAAAAACCTTGAACTAGAGTTGGGTGTTTCTACTTCAGGAGAAGTGCGAGTTAAACAAGAGCCAGACATAGAGGCTACATGAAATGAAGCTCAGAATGAGGTTCCTCCTAGGGGATGGGCTGAATAAATTCCTGTCAAATAGGAATTTGTCAAATTTTGTGCAAGGAGAAGAAACCCTATTCAGGAATGTTATAGGAAAACCTTTAGAGAAAGTTTTCAATTTAGGAATGAGAATGTCAAGCTAAAGAAGCAGGTGCTCCGTCTGAAGAAACGAGCACGAAGATACAAAAGAATTTCCAAGGAAGCAGTGAGGAGAAATATCAAGGAGACTATTTCGGCAGCTACCCAAGCTGTCGATACTCCCACAATATTGATAGCTACTCAATCTGATGATACTCCCAGAGTAACAATAGGTACTCAGACCGAGCTTATCTTACACACCTCTATAGTACCAACAACCACTCATACTGATCCTATTTCACAGACTTCCATAGTAACAACATCTACTCAAGCCGAGCCAATGATAGATATAGCTGAAGATCAGGTAGTTTTGTTGAAATCTGAGACACATAAGTGGAAGAAAATTGTAGCCCAGTTTCAGACAGGAGTTGTCCCTTCTTCAGTGCACCTAAGGACATTGAAAGACATAAGGGAGCATGCTGCTAGAGTCATTGTTGACTATGAGGAAAAGTTGGAAGAAGAGAAGAATAAGGGAGAGAAACAAAAGGAAAAGATTACAGAGCTGGAGGCACAGATACATAGGTTAAGAGATGAAAAACAAGAAATGTATGATATCACCCAGCAGGTAGTAACGTGTCTCTCCCCTTCTCTCAGCTATGCATTGTTCCTTCATAAACAATATTTTTTTTTTTGTCTGGAATGTATTCACTAGGAGATGGTTTATAATATTAAATACCCCATGCAGTTTCTTAGGACCTTGAAAAGTTATGAAATCCTCACACAACATCTCATGTGTGAACTGTACATGCACAACTACCTGCTAAGAGATCATAAAAAATTCAATCCAGTTCCTTATGTGGGAGATGTCCAATTGAGGGCTTTTCATTCCTACACCATTAACCAGGTGAAGTGGAACAAGGCACTTGATTCTTTCATGGAAAATCAGGTACACATACCCCTTCATGTTAGAATGGATAACTTTCAAGTTGAACAGATCATCAACAAACATAATTGTTTCAGACGGATTCCCAATTGGCCACAGAATATGGAAACTACACAACAATGGTGTGCTGAGCTTTGCATAAAATAGTTGAACTATTGCAAGGAAGAGGAACTTCAAAACTGTGACCATATATGGGCCTTATCACCACCTATTGTCAGGGAATGGGAATCATTTGGGGCTCCCAATTTTCGCAAAGTCATGGAAAGAATATCCAGGTATATAGCTTGTATGAGTTTTTGTGGGGTTCGATGGCTAGGTTTGATATTTTCATTCCCCATCATCTGGATGCCACTTGATCAATATCAACCTGATTAGGAGGTCTAGAGATAATGGTGGAAGGATATAATATTTACTGGGGGATATAAGTTTCCAGGGACAGATATGGTTGAGGCATATGACATAGCAGAACTTCAGGCCCAGTATCAAGGTTCCAACCCATATCTGCGAAAGTGACGACCTGCACGAGGACGTGCACGTGACTAAAGTTTGGGGGAGATGTGTGTAACCACAAGGGTAAGAATGCACCTCTATTATTTCATTGTGTGTATTAGTTCAAAAACGTTAGACATTGGTTGGGGGTTTACCAAAGCGAATCACTAATGTCTGAAATCTCACAAGAACAGAGAAAACGTAGTCTGGCAAGATGATGTGATCAAGGATGCAGTGTAGTCTGTAGGTTTAAGGTGCAAAAGAGGACCCGTTCCATGGTCCAACATTAGGTTATGTTAATTGGTTAAGCCTTTGTGTATTTTTAGGAAGATTTGTTACCCTAATCTTGGGACGCTCTGTGCTCCATGAATTGTACAAAAGACCGAAAAAAGATAGAGAAGGGATTAGCCAGTGAGTCAGCTAGCTAGGAGTTGTCATGTATCAATACTGCAACCTATGTAATCTCATTTTATTTAATGAAAATCAAGTTTCTTTTGAGTTTCTGAGTTTTTGTGGCAGTTAGTTCACCGCAACCCTGATCGGGGAGTTGGACCCACTCTTCTGGTCATGTGTTGTCGTCTTACGATATAGTTTTTTTGTGGTTTTGTGTGGAATCTGTTAGATCTGTGTGTTCTGCTTCATTTATAGTTATCCTTCTTCATTTGAATGTTACAGTTATTTATGTTTAAGCACCATTAATCTAGTTTTTTTTCTTTGTTTTACTGCAATGATTGTTTACTTACATGATCAATATTTAAACAAGCACAGTATGCACATACAGTGCACGGTAGCTTGTAAAACATTCAAGCCCCTGGGTTGAAAAATTAAATGTATTAGGTGGTAAATCTAGACGATATATTGTACCCAATAGTGAGGATATAAGTAATTCCTTTAAATATACCCCACTACATAATAATTATAAAATCATGGTGGGAGATGATCCCTCGCTTACCTCTTCATAACTTTGCAAATCTAGAAGGTTGAAGAGATCATCGCTTGTTGCATTATAAACGACCAACGACTATCATTGCATGTTTTCTCCTATATTCCATGTGAAGACCCTAAAAAAAGGTCCTAAATCCTGAGCAAGAAATGTATTTTGACTTTCATCTTCTGCTGGATTCCCTTCTCGCATGTAGGGTGGAAATTAAGACTATAACATATACTATTATCTATTCTACTTCCACAAAATTGCATTACTCCAAGTGAAATATTTGTTGTCTCCCCTTCATCATGTGTGATTCCTACTCATTTATAGTGGTATGTGTTACCATTTGTTGGCATTAATGTGAGTACCCCGAATTCAACAAGTACAATCATCCTTCATTTAGGGTGGTGTGAGAAACTATCACCTAGAGTAGTGTGATCACCCTTCATTTCAAAACATTGTGATCACACTAACTTTATTTGGTGTGAACTACCCTTCGAGTTAAACATTTCCATTTCTCTTCATTTATATGGTATCATGTACCTTCATTTGAATAGGGTGAGTTACCTTTACCTGAATAGGTGTAAGTGTATTTGTTTAAACAAGTGCTCCATTGTTGTGATCCATTGTTCTTTCAAAGCGTTACAACTTTTTTCGTGGGAACAACTTTGATTTCTTTCATTCATATGAGTGTGCGTAACCTTAATTTTTTTGGTAAGGGAATGACTCAACCACAAGGCTACAAGTTCCTCATCCAAAAATCTACAAACATAGTTGTTGAAAGGGTGTGAATGCCTTTAACCTCATGATGTGATTATCCCTTCACATTAATAGGTTAAATTTGATATTCAAGGTAATTATTGTGACCAATCTATATTAATATCGATTAATGGTTGTGAGTGCATTGAAGTGGATAAGTAAAGGGTTGGACCACTCTCACAATAATAGTGATAGATTTAAAAAAAACACATCTCCCATATTGTCCCCCTGGGATATCCCTACAAAATTGTTTTTGACCTCTAGTTCAGATCCCCAATATCTCAATTAAAACCATTCATTCAAGGGAATTTTTTTTATCTTCCCTTTCATCCCAAGGTTCCTTGGGTTTCCCTTTTGGTCCACTAATAAAGACACCTAATAAGTCCCAAAACCCCCTCTGATAATCCCTTCTCGCATAAGAAACCCTTTTAAGGGTCAATCACACATGAAAATATTGATTATGGGTCAATCACGAATCCCAAGATCCAACTTCTCATGTAGAATTTTTCTTTTAAACCTAAAGAAAGCGTGGCAATATCAACAAAAGTTCTTCACACTTTGCCACGGTTTTTTATCGCACATATAACATCTACGTCGTAAATGTTTTCTCTGACAAACATTTGTGTTGCTATTGCCACGATTTTTCGCCGCAACTTTACACACTTTTCCGTCACACGTATGGCATCTGCGTCATAATCTGTTGGTAATTTTTTTACTTTGGCACAATTTTTCATCCCTATTGCGACAAAGTTTCATCGCTATTTCCATGCTTTATAAGGTAAACCTATATTGAGGATGATGACATGTGGAGGGATTATTTCATCCCTAGTTCCACGAATAACTGGTTCGTAGATATAGCGATGAAAAAAGTTCCACGGAAAATAGTCTTTGCTTTCGTGGAAAGTGCGAAGAATATGTGTGGCAATAGAAATGAAAAACCGTGGAAAATTTGGTCATATGTAGTAGTGGCAACATGAATGGTTCTGTTTCCGGCTAGAACTCAGAAGGAGATTCAGGAAGGTGTTTTATGAAAAAGATGCAGTGGTAGAAAGGTATGTTTAGGCCATGGAATCCTACGAAGAAAGATATTGAAAGATGGTTAGAGACAAAGTAGTTGGAGTTCATGTAGAAAGACAATAAGGGTTCCAAGCATACACTGTGCTAGTACCTACAGAGGTATGTGTTTATTGATTTGCATGAAGCATATTTTTTTTTCTTTTCATAGTTATTACAGGAAAGGTTTTTAAGGTTGAAGGATACCCATTTGACTAACCGGATTAGGCGAGTAGTGTGGACTGTTGAAAATATCACGCAATTGGAAAGAGTTAATAATAAATTCAGATGCAATGGATTTCTAGTTAGACATCATTACTACAGGTTTTATCATTGAATTTGTAGTAGATACAACGAAGTCATATACTGTTGCAGAGAAGGATTTGTTGAAGGGACCCAAAGGAAGGTATATTAGGTATCTTTACACGTCAATCAAGATCTTATTACATAATAAGGGTGTGATGACCATGGAATTAGATGGCTAAATTACTTTGCGTGCATGGGGGAGTATGGGGAAGCACTAAGGAAGAACTGAGAAATGGAGAAGGCTCTAGAAAGTAGCCAGAATAAGGAGGAAATGCACCCCATCATGATGGATAATGAACAGACCAGGGAAATCATAAGGAGTGTAGTTTTGATGCGTAGCGGACGACCCTACAAGTATACGATGAATAATAAAAAGAGAGTTGTAGTGAAGCAAGAGGGCTTGGACAACAATGAGGAAGAGGTAGAGGATCATCACGCCACATAGTAGATTGAGGATATCTTACGTGCCACATATGAGAGGAAAACCAGAGGTCATGGGTCTAGCATAGAAGAAGGCTCTCCATTCCAGTTCTGAATTAGTGTGGAACCCACAACGCCATGTGAGACTA
Source organism: Picea engelmannii (assembly GCA_009831015.1). NCBI lineage: Eukaryota > Viridiplantae > Streptophyta > Pinopsida > Pinales > Pinaceae > Picea > Picea engelmannii. The sequence continues at coordinate 362,762 of ML796533.1, forward strand.
ATACAATTGAAGAATAAAAAGAAGTTAACCATCAAGTGATTAGAGTAGAATATTTTTTTTAGGACGTGGGTCCAGTAGCATAAATGCAATTTCAATAAGTAGTAGTCAAGTTTCTACACCACGCGGAGGTGGTAGTTCCACAAATTTCACAATGGAAGGACAAGATCCAACCATCAGGCTACTAGAGTTTCGAGGGGATGAGTCAGATGACCCAGAAAAACATTTGTTCATCTGTGAGAAGATATGGGAAGCAAAGAAGATTATAGATGAAGATACAAAGGTTGCAAGGTTGGCAATCACTTTTCGAGACCACGCATTATATTAGTACATGGGTATCTCAATAAATAATCCAAATGGAACACCTACAACTATAGAATATGTGAAGAGGTAGTGAATAAATTAATTTCAGAAGCCAAGTTCAGAAGACGAGTTTATGAATGAAATGATAGAGATCAAGATGAAACTAGGAGAATCAGTATGGGAAGTGGACCAAAAATTAAAGAGGTTAAAAGATAAGTTAAAGTGCACTATTACTGATACACAAAATAGGCATTTTTTTGTTAATTCTTTGTTTCCACACTTGAAGTATCCTTTGAGACAACAAAAATTCCAAATCAAGGTGAGGCCCTGTAGGAAGCCTTACATCTAGAGGAAAACCAATACAAGCATAAATAACCAGTTGTGGAAGAGCTGAAGCAAGATCTGAAGAACTTAGCATTCCAGTTATATCAGAACAAAGGAAAGAAGAAAAGAAAAGGTGTTTGGTGTACAATGTGTAGGACATAAGGTCATCACAAGAATGAGTGTCCATTATTTTTGTAGTACATTGGAGTGGGTATGCCAAACCCTTTAGCTTTAGGAGGACCATGGTGCAAAATTTGCAAAACGCATGGGCATGATCCTTATCATTTCCCCTTGATGTAAAAGTACCAAATAGTTTTTAAAAGTACATTTTGTAACTTTTGTAAGTCAGTTGGACATGAAGATAAGGACTACACAACCTTAGAGATGATGAAATAAATGATTGTAGATACATATAGGGTGCAGTCTGAACATGTAATAGGACAATGTGTCCAGTATCCAAAGTAAAATCCGCCATAGCAGTTTGCAGCACAACCACAATATAATATGTAGTAGTTTCAAGGGAAACAACATTATAATCCTGCACAACAGTGTGCAACACCACAACAATACAATAACCCACATCCATAGTATAATCAAGGACCTCAGTATAACACACTGTGCAGAGATAACGAGGGAAAAAAAGGAGGCTTCAGAGGAGGAGGATGTGGAGGAAGAGGTTTTGGAAGAGGTCGAGGACCAATAGTATTTCATAAATATTAGAATTCAGGGAACTATGCAAGAGACTTCCCACAACCACCTGTGACGTGTATGCATTGTCGCACAATAGACCATGAAACAAAAGATTGTCCAACACTGTTGATAAAGATACATGACAAGAGGAACCCGACTAATCAGAACATGCAATGGATCAGGGTGGAAACAGAGAAGAATATGGAATAATATTAACATAATGACTAGAGGTGGAGCCAAGATAGGAGAAGATGCAACCAAGAATAATCAGAACTAGCACTAGTGGGTTATGAAGAATACAACGCCTAAATAGAAGTTTGATGTGCACAAAGAGAAAAAGATATTCAAAGAAGCTAGACAAGAGATCTTGAAGGAAAATATTGCATCTACTTCATGAATGAAGCTAGTAGATGTGATATCAGTCTATGGCATGCCTTCATTATTTGATCAGACCAATCAAGAGCAGTCTTCAGAACAAGTAAGTAACTTAAGAAACATTTTGGGAGATAGTGTCAAGTTGTTGAGTGATAAAAATTCCTTACAAGTACAACATAATTTATTCAAAAACTGTAATCATGGGGAAGATGGGGTAAAAAGAGTAAATCAGGTCGGAAAGAAGAGAAGAACCAGTAGGGAATTCAGATTGAAGGATAACATAGGAGATTTCAATATGGGGGATTACTAGAATTAGGATCTGAAGTCAATGTTCTTCCAAAGAAAACTTAGGAAGCCATGGGAGAACCACAATTCGGGTATTCATCTATTTAGTTAAAGTTGGAAAATCAACATAGGGTGGTGCCAATAAGAATTTTGAAGGGGATTCCAATAGATCTAGATGGTTTGCACACCATGGCTGATTTTGAAGTTATTGACATAGTGGACAATACTTCGCCATATCTAGCATTGTTAAGTCTGGATTGGGCCTTTGATAGCTGTTCTATTATCAATTTGAAGACAAGGAAGATGATATTTGAGTCTGGAGAATACAAATTTATTGTGCCATTGGATCCCTCAGAAGGAGGCAGGTATGTGGAACCTACAGATAATATTCTTACAAAAGATGTGAATCGATTATACAGAATTACCGTGCGGGAACATTATTATATCAACCCAATTGCAGATGTCATGCTCAGTTGGAGGAGTATTAGTTATTTTTCTTCATACTCTAACACAATACTGGAGAACTGAGAGAAACGGTTACATGAATTATCTACCAGGAAATGTGCCAGAATGGCACGCACGCTGAGATGGGTTGGTATAGAGGTAAGAGAACCTCCCACTCTTTATGGATTGAATGATTTAGAAGACTTTTTAATGAAGTATGAGGTAGAGGTTATGGAAAATTAAATATTGCAATCGTTATATATTTCTTTAAAATATACACCTACAAGATGGGGGGTACACACAAGGGAAAGATCAACAATTCATTTCAGTGTAAAATATTATTGCGCATAAGATTCGGCACAGAACAGGACAATAAATATGAGGAGAAATTTGAATGATTTGGAAAACCCCAAGAGAATATATAAAATTACATATCTCAGTGGATATTAGTACCACAGGAAGAATGGTCACACCAGTTTATTCACACACTAGAAGTCATTCCAAAGAATTGGTACACAGAATAGGAACAACGAAGAGAAACTGCCAACTTGGAAGAAATACAACAAAACTTTGTAGTTACATTTTACTTTGAGCATGACAATCTTGAGATGGATACAATGCTAAAAGTGGTAAGAGATAGGATATTTGAAGAACCAGAATTTGAAATAATTTCAGCATCTCAGAGGTAGGCTAGTCAGACAATCAAACAATTACTATACCATTATCATGTAGCAGAAGAAGAAGAACCCGAAGAAGATAATTTGTGCAACATCCATATCCCAGAAGTGGAAGGTGAAAGGGAATTATAAGGTCCCAAGTTGGATTCAAAATATTATGCGGCACCATTAAAGATCAAGAAGGTAAATATTGGCACTACAGAAAAGCCAAAGATGGATAGAATTGGAGATTATTGGGATCACCATACTATATAAAGGATCACAGAATTATTGTGCGAGTATAGTGGCTTATTCCCAACAACATTCTCAGAGATGAAGGGACTAGTAGGAGAGATAGGAGAGATGAATATCCCATTGAAGACAAAATCAAGACCTATCAGATAGAGGTTGTACAGATTGAATCCAATATACAAACAGAAGGTGAAGACATAAATTGATAAGATGCTAGAAGTTGGTGTTATAGAACCTGTAGAAGAGTTAGAATGGATCATTCCCATGGTGGTGCAAGAAAAGAAGCAAGGAGGGATCAATATTTGTTTATATTTGAGAAAATTGAGTGATGCTTTCCTACATGATCATTTTCCTACCCCATTTACATATGAAGTGTTGGAGAATGTAGGGGGTCAAGAAGCTTATTATTTTACAGATGATTTTTTAGGTTATCATCAGATAAGGATTGCACCAAAAGATAGACACAAGACGAAGTTTATATAGAGTGGGGATGATTTTAGTATACAGTTATGCCATTTGTATTGAACAATGCATCATCAATTTTTTCAAGAGTAGTAGTAGCAGATTTTAAGGACTTTATTCATAAGGTTTTGGAGGTTTACTTAGATGATTGGAAAGTATTCAGTTTGTTGAAAGATCATGTTGAAGTATTAAGGATAATGTTGTATAGATGCAGACAATGTCAGATCTCATTAAACATTATGAAATGTATTTTCAGCACACCTTTTGGCATTTTGTTGGGGCATGTGGTGTATAAACAGGGTTTGTTGGTTGATCCTGCTAAAATTGTTGTTATAGTTAACTTACTGCCACCAAAGTCAATGCGCCAGTTGAAGAGTACATTGGGCCACACATGATATTATAGGAAATTTATAAGAGGATATGCACAAATCACCACGCCAATGGAGAAGTTACTGGAGAAGGATATTAGTTACCAGTGGAATGATGAATGTCAATTATTGTATATTTTGAAGGAGAAGATGGATACTGCGCTGATTTTAGTATTTCTAGACTGGGATAAATAATTTCATGTGCATGTAGATGCATCTATAATTTCATTAAGAGAAATATTAACCCAACTAGGAGAAGGTGATATAGATCACCCTATTGCATTTGCAAGCATAAAGGTTTCATATTCAGTGTAGAACTACAACACTAGAGAAAGAGAAGGATTATCAATGGTGTATGATTTATAGAAATACAAGCATTACTTGTTGGAACAACACTTTAATATGTTTACATATCATTCAACTATGAGATACTTAGTTAATAATTCAATGTTGGCGGAAAGTATATGAAAATGGATATTATTATTTCAAGAATTTGACTTTGAAGTTGTGGTGAAGCCTGGAAGATTGAATGTAGGACCAGATCACTTGTTCGGGATAACTAATGGAGAAGAGAACGGTAACATGGAAGAAAAATTTCTAGATGAAAAATTGTTTTTAGTACAAATTGCATATGAATATTTTGTTGACATTACTGAGTTTTTTAGTACATCCTTTGCACTAAGAGAATTTACTACTTCGCAAAATAAAATTTTGGTGGTCAGAGATGCAGATTAGCAGTTGACTGCAGGTCATTTATAAAAACTTGGAGCAGATATCATCTTGAGGAGATGTTTTATGGAGCATGAAAGACCCATTATATTGGAAAAATCGCATGAAGGGATTTTAGGAGGACACTACACAGGAAAAGAAACTGTGCAGAAGGTATTGTGCGTAGGATTATGGTGGCGAAAAGTTCATAAGGATTCAAAAGAATACTATCAAGAGTGTGATGTTTTTCAAAGAGTCAGGAAACCATCCAGGAGGGATGAGATGCCACTAAGACCACATGTTACTTTACAAGTGTTTGATAAATGGACAATAGATTTTGTAGGTCCAATTAATCCACCAGGAAGAAGATCATGAGCCAGATATATTATTACAACAAAAAAATATCTGACCAAATGGGAAGAGGCAGCACCAGTAAAGGATTGCAGCATAGAGACAACAACACGCTTTTTATTTGAGAATGTAATGACATGATTTGGATGTCCAAGAATATTGATCAATGATCAAGGGACTCACTTCATCAATAGTACAATTGATTATATGATTGAAGAGTTTAAGATATACCACTAGAAGAGTACTCCTTATCACCCTCAAGTAAATGGAACAATGGAAGCCTTCAACAAGATTTTGAAGAATGCATTGAAAAATATTTGCAATGTAAACATAGATGATTGGGATTTGAAGGTACTCGCAGTACTTGTGTCTAATAGACCTACTTGCACAAGATTAATAGGAAAAACACCCTTTAGATTGGTATATGGACAGGATGCAGTGGTTCCCTTAGATTATTTAATGTCAAGTTTGTGCATTGTAACAATTACAGTTATGAAAAAAAATGGTGCAACGCAAGAAAGATTGTCTCAAATGATGGAATTAGAAGAAGACATAGTCATGGAAGGTTTCCATCAAGAGGTACAGAAGGAAAAGGATAAAACATGGCATGACAGACATATCAATAAGAATAATTTTAAGGAAGGAGATCTGGTTCTCCTCTATGACAGTAAATATTTATAGCACCCAGGGAATCGCATAATGAATTGGCTAAGGCCATATCAGATAAAGTCTGTCACAGATGGAGGTGTTGTACAGCTGCAAGACTTAACAGGAAAGGAAGTGCAAGGAATGGTCAATGGTAGTCGACTGAAACTATATAGTTACATTTGACCTACTAACTCTCAATAGTTGCAGTGCAACAAGTATACTTGTACATATTGTAAATATTAGGAGCTAAAAGAAGAAAAATGAAGATAAAAACAAAAAAATGAAGAAAAAACCAAAAATAAGTAATTAGGAGGAATAAGTAATTCAGGAATGACATCACGCAAAAATTAGTGCGGCATAATTTGGAAGATTACACGCAAGAAAGTTAGACACCATGCAAATGACCGGAAAAAGTGAAAAAAAAGACAAAACATTAATGATCGGGTTTATAAAAAGGGAAATGCACGAGAAAGTTTGAAACTTAGTGAATTTTGAGAAATCGATCACTTGAGAGTGCGAGCAAAGGGTGATTGAGAAAAAGGGGGAATCAGTCGATTGTGTGTGAGAGACTAATTAGATGGCACCCTCAAAGGTTGGCTTTCCCAGCCGATTTATTCAAGTAACTTGACAACCAGGCATGAAGAAAGAAAGAATGGAAGAACCAAAGCATTTTGTGCAGTTGGAGGACATGAAAACATCTAAGACAGAATCGACCAGTCCCACTAGAGTAGAGGAATAACTATCAATGACAGAACATGTGTGTTGAGGTCAAGGTATGGGACACCTTACTCAATCATTTTCAGATCTTGCCTAGCTAGGAAAATATAGTTGGGAATGTCACCCGAGATTTGTAGCCTCAAAAACATTCACTCAATCTGCAAGTATTAATTACAAGGATTAAGGATGGTTTTATAATTTGTATATGTTGCAATGTAAAATAAAATTTATACAAAGATACTGGAATGCACACAGATTTTACAATAAAGTAAACATGGAGACCAAAAGCGAAAAGAGGAACCGAGTCATAAAAACATAAGTATGAGATAAAACATCAATCTGATTTTATTTCATTCTGAGATACCAAAAGTGTATTTCTCTTTATAAACCCCTGCGAGGGTATGGACCAAAGTCAAATTTAGATATCTCCAATGGGAACCATACAAAAAGACTCCGACAATAAAATAAAACTAAAATCAATGATCCATATCAACTTGCCACAAATTGTTGTCATTTTGACTCTGCAATATATTCTTTATCAGCCATGAAAAATAATTTGCAAACATACAAGAATACACAGACTATCAAGGATGAATCAACACCTCTAAAACAAGCAACTGAAAAGTAAGATTCAGTCTTGAACACTGTTGCCTACAATAAGACCATGTTGTCAACAAGAGGATTAGGCTTTCAATTAACTCAGAAATGAATGAAAAATGAACTTATCTCATTAAACTAGAGAGCAAACCTTAGTATTGTCTTTCTCCTTCTATTCTCCTTTGTCTCTTCATCCAATTGAGATTTTATTCTTTCCCAATTAGTTGAATTAGTTAAACTACTTTCTTCAGTTAAGTTAAATTAACTTAACAAATTAGTTTAGGAGAAATAAATAATAATAATATATAAATAAGGTTCTTAATTAATAATGAATAAATAGGTGGTACCTCTTGTGACTCCCATCACTTCTTCTTGTTAATCCTCAAATACAAAGTATAAAAAAAAAATCATTTATACCATATAACACCCTTGTAGCTCCCGTGGATATCAATTAAACTGAATATTAAATATCAGACATAATTTATATCATATCCAAAAAAATTATATATTCACATTATCCACAAAATATCCAAAAATAAGGTTTGTTGTCCAAAACAGGTTGAAAACCATTAAACATTGTCCACATCACTGTAAATCATAAAAAAAAAAAACATTTAGAATCCATATTTGCTGCTTTGTGAGGCATATTTCCTCTTCTCACTGTTGTCCCCAACTAACTTTTCTTGAGTGGCCCTTGGTTGGTTAGACCTTTGAGGATGTATTCCACTAATCACATGGGAGAAGTCATCTTTGAGGTGGAGGCAGAAAGACACAAATTTAGAGGATTCAGTGTATGGACTAGAGGGGGAGGCCGTTGTTTTTCCTTTGTCTTGCACATGTTGCAGAATGTTGGTTTTTAGTCTTTGCTAGCGTGTGAGGATTGTATTGGAAAAACAACATGAGAAATTTGAAAATTGGGGTCAATTGGTGGTGGTAAAGGAAATGACACAGTGGGCCATCCACAGTGGTGGGAGACAAGTTGGTGGACAATTTCTTGCCAGCTGTCATTTATGGGGACTTCAGGCTTCAAAGACACATGTGGAGGAACGGGAATGTCAAGAAAATTATGAGGAGGCTGGAAAGGGGGCCTCTCTGGTCGGGGATGAAAGATACCATGTCCAACCAAATTAAAAATCCTAGCTTGGAACAATTGGTTCAAATCTTGTGGATCAACATTGAAATGAATAGAAAACTGAGGCCTTCTATGGCCTCACTGCCAGTTACCCATGCCTCTATTATTTCGGCCATTGCTGCCCTACTGAAAAAAAATCATCCTGTAACAACAATTTGACATTCATGAAGTTATTAATAAACCATACATGAAACTATACTTACATAAATCAACAATTGACTCTAGAATTTACTACGAGACACATGCAATCTGTTGGACACACCTACCACACTTAGAGGGGGGGGTGAATGAGTGTGGGGCTCTTTTTCCCAAAACTTCCCTCTTGCACAAAAACTCATCAATTAACATTCAACATTTATTCATTACCCATTGTTGTCATTTATAACCAGTTAG
>ML796533.1:380070-410441 GCA_009831015.1 Picea engelmannii
GGGGGAGGGTTATCTCATGGATAATTTTCAAATGATACATCAACGATACCATCTCTTATATCAATTCGCAATCAAATTTTCTTACTATTCAAAATTTTAAAATTTAAACGATACTCTGTTTCCAAAAAAAAAAACCAAAATCGATGCTTGCTTCACAAAAATTGTCACTTGCCTTAGAAATGTATTACACAATAACCAATTGCCCATAAATAAAAAAAACCATAATAACAATATAGCCTGTACACAAAGGAATTGAAAAATTAACATCCTCATAATCACCATAGGAAATACAACAACAGTCTTGAAGTGGACAGGCTACAACCATAATAACAAAATCAACGAAGTCCTCAAAACTCACAGGGTCCCATGAAGTGCCCCAAAACAATCCTTGTATATAACCATAATTTTAATCGAACCACAGTTCATCAAACTTCCTCATCCTACTTCATTCTAGTTCGTAGACTTCATTCAAGCATCACATAACTTGTAAACAAGTGCCTTTTGTAATTACAATAAAACATGACAAGTTTACATTATAAAAATAATTTGCATATTTCTATTGACTTCATAAATTCATATGGACAGACTGTAACTTCAAACGAATATGTGATTCCAACACTTCCGCCATACTTGCATAGAAAATGACCAATCAAAACCCGCGCTCAAACAAATGAGCATGAAACAATGCTTTCCATAAAACTCTGAGTAAGCAATGCTTTCACGATAATGCATAGGGTTCAATGCAACAATGGACAATAGGTGGCAGAAGAAATCGGGTTGAAAACCTGAGGGTTTGGTCTGAAAAGAGCACATAAATTTTACTCACCACCCAATATGCCACATTAATACTCACAGAGTCAGGATTATGCACAGGTGTATCATCCTCGAAGACCAACAATCTTAACATACAAGCAAAGTGTCCAAAAAATCGCACAAGAAAGAGGGGGAGAGAACCCATTTTCGAACAGGGAAGAAAACCCAAAACAAGGGAACATAGGCAAATTAGGCCCGAGAGTCCCCAACCAGATTCATTTCATAGAAAAACTCTGAACAACTACACCAATAAAAGGAACCCACAACTCTTTTAATTCCAATGGTCTCACAACAACCACCACAAGAAAACAAAACTTGAAAATCAACCAATACACAGTCAAATTCATTTTAAAAACTTTGGAAATACACAGACCATGAGCAAACAAGAGCCAACTATTGACTTAAAGAGAAGAGAAATTGTTCATGGATGGAAGAGCTAGAAAACCCCATACATGCACAAAATATTTCCTAATCATAAGAGACCAGCTTGTATACCTCCTCCATGACCGAGCAAATTGGATAAACAATGATGCACATGCACGCTTCCCACACCCGCATGTCGGAAGGTCCGCACGCTCATAGGATCTTTCCTTCTTCCACTGGCCAGAAGAACTCCAAATGGTTCTTCTATTTCCCTATCGGGAAATCTGCACCCACAGAAATCCTCGTAGGATCCCCTCTTCACACTCGGGGGATCGGACTTCGCGAGGTTAGTGGTCGAGTGTTGGACTCTCGAATCCCCGAATCCAGATACAGTCAACGCTGACCTTTCCCTATCGGGGTTTTTCCTATCGCGATTTCAGCACTCGCGATGACGAACAACTTGGTTCCCCGACTCTTGAATCCCGATTTGCTGAAACTCCGATGCACATGCGCGAGTTTGACTTTTCAACGCCTTCACTATTTCGGAGTTCGCAATATCATGAATCCTGATGCAATTATTCGGGACTTCTCGCCGCGAAACCCCGAAATAGCGTGCCACCTGTCCATTGATTGACTCTTGTGGCCCCACACTATTCTATTAGCAGTCGGGATATCGCGTTTCACGATTTCACGATTCCTGTTGCAATGTCTACGGGACTTCAACCCACGAAACCTTGATATGGCCAATCTCGTGTAGATCCGACGGTCCTAGTGACTCGGATCTATGGTCCTGCCCTCCTGATCTTTGAACCTGTTGGGAATACTTCGTCGTATCTCCCCTGCTCCTCTGTGAGATCTGACAGCTCATGGGATGTCGTGAATCCTCCTCGAAGAATACCGACCGTCCGTTCCTCCTGTTGAAATCTAAGAAATGACTAATTGTTCCTCCGCGGAACTCGTCCTTCTGCGGCGCAAACTTACAATGCTTCTTACGAAATTTCAAGGCACATCTTCCCTACACTGTCCTTCAACAGTTTTGAAGGCCTTATCCTTCCTGAGATTTCTTATAACTCAGAGCCTTAGAAAAGACTCCTGCACGCACTCCTTGCGGCAACCTTCAGACACTTCCAAGTGTTGAACTCCCTTTCGACTCTGCGCACACCTACGGCAGCAGTCTCTCAACGCTCTGCTCAGATTCGCAAATCTAAGGCTTAGCTTTTCCTGTGCACTCCTTGCATGGCTCCTATGCCCAACTGCACTTTGAGTAAATGAGAACAAAAGTAAAACTATCTGAGCTTCAGAGACGCAACCCTGAATTCTTGTCGATGCACTCCTTGCGGACACTTCAACTGCACTCCTTGCAAGAATTATTACTCAGATAGAGAAACAATTGAAACTCATTCTATTATCCCTTCCTCTCAGAATTCAGATTCAAAACATGAATTCATATACACAGCATGTAAATCAAATGTATAACAGGAAGCAAACATTCATGAGCATATCATTCAGCATCAATACACAGAGAACAAACACAAAACCATGAATTTGAATCAACCTCTTTCTATTAATCCAAATATTTGTACATGGGTGTTCTTACACATCTCTCCGCATGCTCTTTCTCTTCTAAGAAATGCTCATAATAATGTTACAATACACAATGAGGGTGTCTATATCTCGTTTCCCTCTTGCGCTCTAAAATTGTCTAATCTAGAATTAAATTCTATCTACCTGTATTAACTACTTTAAATGCCTTCTACCTACTAAGGACGAGAGAAAATGGCTCAAGGTCTGTTTACATTATACAAGTGCGCTTTCATTAAATTGACACATTTATGTTCACTCATCAACTCCAAGGTAATTTCAAAATTTGCGCTAGCGCTTGTCCAGCTGTCTTTTTGCTTCCGCGCTGGCTCGCTTGATGTTGGTGATGCTCCTGTATCATACTCCCTCGCTTGAAAACTTTCATGGGCTCCTATCCATGAGCTCATGCATGGTCTATCCATGCCTCTGTATCTCCGCTTCATTCTCCCAGCTGGCATCTTCAATTGGATGGTTCTTCCATTTGACCAGATACTCAAAATACTGCTTTCGCCTGGTCCTTTTACTTACTCTCTTGTCCAGTATGCATTCCATCTGCGGCTTATCTGCAACTGGCATCTGCTTTCGCCACTGGATCACTAGCTTCTCATTTCCAGTCTCTGCTTCTCCAGCTCTATATGGGTACAAATCTGAGATATTGAATATCGGAGAAATTCCGATCCCATCGGGTAATTCAATCTCATAATCATTCGCCCCAAATTTCTTCAAGACCCTACACGGCCCGATTTTCTTCATCTTCGGCTTATTATACGTTCCTCTCGGGAATATTTCCTTCCTTAAATGTGCCAGAATCAAGTCACCAACCTAAAACTAAAGTTGTCTTCTGTGCCGATCTGCTCTACGCTTGTACTCCTGACTTGAATTCTGCAATCGTTGCTTCACCTGGTTGTGAAGTTCCTTCATCGCCTCTGCGAATTCTTCTGCACTAGAGCTCCTAGTCGTAGTCTGTTCTGAATATCTCATTTCAAAAATTCCTCTTGGTTGCATGCCATAGACAACCTGAAATGGACTCTTCCCTGTGCTCCTGTCAACCGAATCGTTATAAGCAAATTTTGCCTGTGGTAATATGTTGTCCCACTGGCTGTGGTGCTCTGTCACCAAGCTTCTCAACAAGTCTCCCAGAATTTTGTTCACTACTTCTGTTTGTCCATCCATCTGAGGATGATAAGCCGAACTAAATGACAAGTTAGTTCCCATCTTCTTCCATAAGTTCCTCCAAAAATGCCCTATGAATTTCGTATCTCGATCCGAAACTATACTCCTTGGCAAACCATGAAGTTGAATGACCTCTTTGAAAAACAAGTTCGCAATGTGAGTTGCGTCATTGGTTTTCTGACATGGAATGAAGTGTTCCATCTTGGAAAATCTATCCACCACCACAAAGATTGAATCACAACCTCTTTTTGTTCTTGGAAACCCCAATACAAAATCCATGCTAATTGCATCCCACGACCTTTCTGGTATGGGAAATGGTTGATAAAACCCTGCATTTTACTTCCTTCCCTTCGAATGTTGGAAAATTTTGCATCTGTCTACGAATCTCTTGACATATACTCTCATTCCCTACCAAAAATATGACTCATTCATCTTTGCGAATGTCTTGTTGTGACCAAAGTTCCCTACCAATCCTCCACTGTGTTTCTCCTTCAACAAATTCTCCCTCATGGAGCATTTCGAAATACAGAGTTGATTACCTCTAAACAGTAATCCTTCCTAGATCATGTATTCTACCCATTGGCTTCTGTCTCTGAGAATTGGATTCTCAGTTGCTTCATACGCCTCCTTAAAATCTTGATAATCTGCGTACATGTCCCTGAGATCATCAAAACCCAACGTTTTGACTTTGAACTCCTGCAACAACAAACACTTCCTGCTCAAAGCATTAGCGACTTTATTAGCAGTACCAGAAATATGTTTAATCACAAAAGTGAAATTCTGCATATACTCAACCCATTTGACATGTTTCTGATTCAACTTCTCTTGTTGAGTCACAAACTGCAGTGCATGATTGTCACTATACAAAACAAATTCTTTGGGAATCAAGTAATGCCTCCATTTCTTCAATGCCTATATGATAGCATAAAACTCCTTATCATAAGTGGAGTATTTCACTTTCGCTTCATTCAGCTTCTTGCTGAAATATGCTATCGACCTGTCTTCTTGACTCAAGACTGCCCCGATTGCAAATCCGCTTGCATCGCATTTCACCTGAAATATCTTCTGGAAATCCGGAAACACCAAAACTAGTTGTTCTGTAATCTTCCTCTTCAACAGATTAAAACTCTTCTCAGCCTCTTCCATCCAGTGAAAATATTTGTGTCTTTTCTTCACTGTGTCCATCATTGCTGCACTAATTCCACTGAAATTCCTGATGAACTTCCGGTAGAAACTAGCTAATCCGTGAAAACTTCTCACCTCAAATATGTTCTTCGGTGATGGCCAATTCTTGATCACTTCCACCTTATCTGGATCCATACTCAACTCATTTGCCAAAATAACAAATCCCAAGTAAATGAGCTCTGTATTCATGAATTAGGACTTCTTCATATTTATCAACAACTTCTCCTGCTGTAACTTATGCATCATTGTAGCCAAATGCTTCAGATGCTCTGCGACTATTTTACTGAAAATCAGTATGTCATCTAGATACACAATAACAAATTTCCCGATGAATTCTTTCAGGACTTCGTTCATCAACCTCATAGAGGTACTTGGCGCATTTGTTAAGCCAAAGGGCATAACAAGCCATTCATACAACCCTTCATTAGTCTTGAAGGTTGTCTTCCATTCATCACCTTCTCTCATGCGGATTTGATGATAACCACTTTTCAAATCAATCTTTGAAAAGTACTTTGCTCCACTCAAGCAATCCATCAGATCATCCATCCTCGACAATGGAAATCTGTACCTAATGGTTATCTTATTAATTTCCCTCAAGTCAGTACACATCCTCCAGCCTCTGTCTTTCTTCGGACTGAGTATTGTTGGAACAACACATGGACTCAAGCTTTCCCTTACCAAACCTTTGTCCAACAAATCCTGGACTTTCCTTTTAACCTCTTCATTATCTTGCGGCGTCAACCTGTACGCAGCTTTGTTTGGAAAACTGGCTCCTGGTATGAGATCAATATGATGACTCACACTTCTGATCGGTGGTAACGAACGAGGTAGTTCGTCCACTATTATATCAACGAACTCTTCCAGCAGTTCCTGAATCTCCTCTAGTAAATCATCCACTCTTGTGCTAGTCAGAATAGTCTTCGGTTTCCTGACCACGATGAACTGTGGATCTTCTTTATTCTTAACTTCTATAAGAATTTCCTTCCCACTTATGAGAAGTACAGTGTTTCTTACTTCCGACTTCACCTCCTTATCCTTAATTGGAAGCAACATGTGTGTCCTACCATTCTTCTCCAGGGTGTATGTGTTCATTCTCCCATCATGAATCACATTTTTGTCATATTTCCATGGTCTACCCAACAATAGATGAAAAAAATCCATAGGAATGACATCACACAATATATTATCATTATATCCTCCTATCTTGAACTCAACTAAACATTGTTTAGTGACAGTTACCTGGTGTCCTTTTTGTAGCCACGAAACTCTGTATGGGCTTGGATGATCAGTCGTCTCCAACTCCAGCTTCTCTACCATCTCCATAGAAACAAGATTATCCATGCTACCACTGTCTACAATGACCTTGCATACCCTGTCCTTGGTCTTGCAAGAAGTCCTAAAAAGTTTGGTCCTTTGGACTGAACTTTCCACCTCCTTCTCGGGTGTTAAAAGGAATTTTTGCATCATCAACACTCTTCTGCCTTCAACGTCTTCTGCCTCAAAATCCCACCTCTGTGCCTCGGTGATGTGAGCTTCTCCAATCTCTTTATTTTTATCTGGACACTCATAAGACTTGTGACCATTCTTTCCACATGTGAAGCATGTAATTACTCCACTTCTTCCTCTTCTTCTGCCTCTAGTACGAGGAAAGTGTTATTGTCAGCATAATCTCCTCTCTGCTCAGTATGTTTCCCTCGCTGTTCAGCGTATTTCCCTCTCTGTGAGGTTCCACCTCTCTCAATTTGAGTCTGAGGTTTCTTCCAGTCCTCCTTGGGCTTCTGATATTTATTCTGGGCAACTGATTTGCCTCTGGGCTGACTTCTGCCTCGGCCTCTTTGACTCTGCTTTTGGCTCAGCTTCTCTTCAGCTTTTAGAGCCATCTGATAAGCATCTTCCACTGTTCGGATGGTTACCATGCTCATCTCATCCTGAATATCATACCTCGGGCCATTCATGTACCTCACAACTTTTTCATCATCTCTTTCCTGATGACCTGCCCTGATGTTCAGTTTATAGAATTCCTCAGTGTATTCTTTCACTGACATCAACTTCTGTCTCAGGTTCTGCATTCTCCTGAATAGAGTAATTTGGTAATCCCTGGGGATGAATTTCGCCTTCATCTTCGCGATCATTCTATCCCAGCTCTTGATCTTCTGCTTTCCCTTGCAGCGTCTGTCAGCTTGTATTTCATCCCACCACAATGTTGCATGTCCTTTCAATCTTGTGACAACACGCTTGACTTTCTTGTCTTCCTCGACATCTTCATAGTCAAAGTATGTGTCTAGATATATAATCCAGTCTAGAAGCTCCTCTTCATCCAAGTTTCCCTCGTAAACTGGAATGTCCATTTTTGCTCTTACACCCATCCTTGCAATAGCTCTGATCAAACGTTCGTTTGATGCATCTTCAACTGCAACTTCTTCTTCACGTTCAACCTCAATCTCACTTTCGGAATCACTAAGATCCCCATCACTGACTGTGCGGCATTGTGTTGTCTCCATGTCTTCGAGTCTAGCTCGTAGATCATGCATCTCTCTCTCCATAACTGGATCTGTCATCTGCCTACCTCTTCTTCTTGACATTTCCCTATCCTCTAGATTGGGTGTTTGCATGTCCCTTCTCCTTGGCGGCATGGTGAATTCTCTTTCTTCTCTGCTACAGAAAGTAAAGAACCTTTATGTGCTCTGATACCAAATTGATGCACATGCACGCTTCCCACACCCATAGGTCAGAAGGTCTGCGTGCTCACAGGATCTTTCCTTCTTCCACTGGCCCGAAGAACTCCAAATGGTTCTTCTATTTCCCTATCGGGAAATCTTCACCCACAGAAATCCTCGTGGGATCCCCTCTTCACACTCGGGGGATCGGACTTCGCAACTTCGCAAGGTCAGTGGTCGAGCGTCGGACTCTCGAATCCCCGAATCCCGATACAGTCAACGCTGACCTTTCCCTATCGGGATTTTTCCTATCGCGATTTCAGCACTCACGATGTCGAACAACTTGGTTCCCCGACTCCTAAATCCCGATTTGTCGAAACTCCGATACACATGCGCGAGTTTGACTTTTCAATGCCTTCCCTCCATCGACATTTCAGAGTTCGCAATATCGTGAATCCTGATGCAATTATTCGGGACTTCTCGCCGCGAAACCCCGAAATAGCGTGCCACCTGCCCACTGATTGACTCCTATGGCCCCACACTGTTCTATTAGCCGTCGGGATATCTCGTTTCGCAATTTCATGATTCCTTTTGCAATGTCTACGGGACTTCAACCCACGAAACCCTGATATGGCCAATCTCGTGTAGATCCGATGGTCCTAGTGACTCGGATCTACGGTCCTGCCCTCCTGAGCTTTGAACCTGTTGGGAATACTTCGTCGTATCTCCCCTGCTCCTCTGTGAGATCTGACGGCTCACGGGATGTCGCGAATCCTTCTTGAAGAATACCGACCGTCCGTTCCTCCTGGTGAAATCTGCGAAATGACTAATTGTTCCTCCACAGAACTCTTCCTCCTGCGGCGCAAAATTACGACGCTTCTTACGAACTTTCAAGGCATAGCTTCCATGCGTTGTCCTTCAATAGTTTCAAAGGCCTTATCCTTCCTGAGCTTTCTTATAACTCTGAGCCTTAGAAAAGACTCCTGCGCGCACTCCTTGCAACAACCTTCAGACACTTCCAAGTGTTGAACTCCCTTTTGACTCTGCACACACTTGCAGCAGCAGTCTCTCAATCCTCTACTCAGATTCGCAACTCTGAGGCTTAGCTTGGCCTGCGCACTCCTTGCACGACTCTTGTGCCCAACTGCACTTTGAGGAAATGAGAACAAAAGTAAAACTATCTGAGCTTCAGAGGCGCAACCCTGAATTCTTGTCGACGCACTCCTTGCAGACACTTCAACTTCACTCCTTGAAGTAATTCTTACTCAGATAGAGAAACAATTGAAACTCATTCTATTATCCCTTCCTCTCAGAATTCAGATTCAAAACATGAATTCATATACACAGTATGTAAAGAAAATGTATAACAGGAAGCAAACATTCAGCATCAATATGCAGAGAACAAACACAAAACCATGAATTTGAATCAACCTCTTTCTATTAATCCAAATATCTGTACATGGGTGTTCTTACACAACTCTCTACATGCTCTTTCTCTTCTCAACAATGCTCATAATAATGTTACAATACACAATGAGGGTGTCTATATCCTGTTTCCCTCTTACGCTCTAAAATTGTCTAATCTAGAATTAAATTCTATCTACCTGCATTAACTACTTTAAATGCCTTCTACCTACTAAGGATGAGAGAAAATGGCTCAAGGTCCGTTTACATTATACAAGTGCGCTTTCATTAAATTGACACATTTATGTTCGCGCATCAACTCCAAGGTAATTTCAAAATTTGCATTGGCGCTTGTCCAACTGTCTTTTTGCTTCTGTGCTGGCTCGCTTGATGTTGGTGATGCTCCTATATCAAACAACAACCAACAGAGAGAAATGAAAGAATGACTAGTGTGGCGGGCTCGAGGTGAGTTTGAGTGACATGCATTTATTGCACATCGCTTCTCCCTTCACATTTCATTCATGGATAGTACGAGCCAAGTACACTCTTAACATTCAATTCGATCAATGCATCCAACTATACCAAAGTTTCCATATGCTGCAATTTATCAATGCACCAACCCTTATCACTACCCCATTTCACATGGAAAAAATTGCTAGGGATACAACTAATCTTACAATTAAACCAATGCAAACAACAATTGTTTATAAACTCCAATGTGACATAACTCAAATATTTTGTTTTGGATACCATATTCCAACATGGATTCAAATTCAAACAATTCATATACCATTGTGTTATATGTCACCATATCACACATATAACGTAAGCATGGATTTTAGGTCTTGCCTCAAAGTAAATGTAACATAATAATACTTGTGAGTTTTATATAAAATAAGACCATTCCATTTTAAAATCATATCACCCTTATCATCATATTGGATTAATCATTCTGACATATATTTTAAACGCAAATAAACTGTAGGGATCATCTCAGCCAACTCATAAGCATGTAAAGAATAACTGTTTCTTTTTTTGTTTCATAGTCACACAAGTTTCACCAGGGGTCCCACCTATTATTATATTATTATATATAGTTAAATAATAATTCATAAGGCGTTTTCAACCATTTGCAAGCAGGTACCCTATGTTGCACTTTTTAGCGTTAACAAACTGGCGAATCCACAGGGAAATCTATTTCTCACAAATCAAGAACTCAACATATTCAGTTTTGCAAACCAGTGAACATAGATCAAATAATTATTGACCAGAATGATTATGCAACAGGAGGAAAAATATGGCTTAAGGGGAAAAATGATCAAGGACTTTGGGAATAACTAATGAAAAGTGTTGCGTATGAGGGGGTTTGGTCATGTATGCATAAAGTTCGATTGGTCATAGTAAAAGTGTTTCTTGTTTAAGGAGAATTTTTTTTGGTATGCTCTTTTGAATATCAGGATGGAGGGAATAAAGGTATAGTAGAAAGTAGGGACAAAAATAAAATCTTCTATCTAACAACAGTACTGGAAGCAGAAAGCAATTTCAGCGATGTCTACAAGGAGGACATCATGATAGTTGTGTAAACTTTATTGTTATTGATCAACAATACTTATAGAATGGCATTGTTGTGGTGAAACTGATTCGAAATTTATTCCTGATAAACAAAAAGGATGCAACAAAAATTGAAAAAGTAATTTAAACAAAGCAAAATAAAATAGTGAAACAAAAAGCTATATATACATCAGTGATTCTCACATGGCGTTTATCAATCAAGTTGGTTCCACATAATGTTTCAAGTGGGAACCATTGGTACAATATGAAAACAATCACTCTTCAAATTCTTTTAAAAGATAAGAGTTTGTGCCTAGAACAAAAGCGATTTTGAAAGGACCTAGCCATAGTTTCTAAAACTTCGAATGCCTTCCTCTATCATCATGAGTTGATTCCCAAAGAAATACTTTCTCATTTACTTTAAATTTGACATCTTTTGTGCGTTTGTTTGAAAACATTATTTGTTATTCTAAGGCTAATAATGCATTTATCCTTTGAGGGACATTGGAAGAATTTAATTCTTCGATCTATAGCATCAGCCATAGGGAAGAAAGTTTCATCTCAGTAGGAAGAATGGCTTCTTGATCATAAACAAGCTGAAAGGGAGTGCAACATGTGCTTACCTTGGTGGTAGTTCTATCTTCCCAAAGGGCGTAAGTGAGGAGGGTGTGTCATTGACGAGGCTTATCTTCAATGAGCCTATTTATGATCCTAACCATATTTTTTTTAGTATACTCAGATTGCCCATTTCCTTGAGGGTAATAAGATGAGGAAGTGAAGTGTTTGACCTCCATTTTAGCTAAAAATTGAGTCAATTTATAATAAATGAAAGTGGGACCATTTTCCATAATAATATCTAAAGGAATGAAAAATCTGGAGAAGATATTAGTTTCCAAGACATAAATTACTTGTCCATCCTGTGAGTGCCTAAGAGGGACAACTTCAGTCCACTTAGTGAAATAATCAGTGGTTGTCAAGATAAAAACCTACCATTTTGAATATGGAGGATTAATAGGACCAATAAATTCCATACCCCATTTAGAAAAAGGAAAATTAGGGAGGATAGGTTGCAAATTCATAGAAGAAATACGTTATTTCCCAGCGAATTTTTGGCACTTGTCACAAGATCTTGCGAATTTATAAGAATCTCGATAAATTAAAGGCCAATAATAACCATTTCTCATGATTTTAAAAGCAATAACTTTAGCAAAAAAGTGGCCACCAACGTGAATAACAGAATGTGAATATCCATAAGTTTCCTGTAACAATTTATTTACTTCCTCTTTATTCACACATTAAAGTAATATACCATCAACATACCTCATGAAAAAAAAGTATCCTAAAATAATATATCTGGAAGATTCAAGACAGAGCCTTCTCCTTTGATGAGTATCTAATTCATATGGGAATTTCTGATATTGAAAGTAATACACCCTATTTTTATACTAGGGATGTTCAACTATAGAAAGGGTTTGACTCTCAATATAAAACAATGTTGAAAGAGGATTATCCTAATCATCAATTTCTTCACTTGCTTCATCATGTTGAGCTAAGTGAAGGGATAAGTCTTGTCCATTAATTGTTTTTGAATTCATGATGGTTAAATCATGCTCCTGGATTTTGGCAAGCCAATGTGCAAGCTTACTTGAAAGATAAGTTTCTGAAAGCAAAAACTTGACATTAAGCAAAGGGAATTTTACCTGCGTGTGCTTGCCTAGGATAAAGTGGCGAAATTTCTCTACAGCTTTAACAAGAGAAAATGCATGTTTCTCAATATAAGAGTATTTGAACTCATCATCCGATAAACTTTAGCTCATGTAAGCTATAGGTTTCTCATTATTCTTCCTCAATGGCATTAGTGTATATGATAAAATCTTTCTCAAAGTATGGTTTCGCCAGAACTGGTGCGGAACTAAGTTCCTTCTTAATCCTTACAAAAGTGTTTTATACATCATCTATCCAATAAAAAGAGTGATATTTCTTTAGAATACTATGGATTGGTTTAACCATTAAGGAAAAATCCGAAACAAACCTACGAACAAATTTGATAATTCCCATAAAGGCTTGAGCCTCCTTTTTGGAAGTGGGGGAAGGAAGGTTCAGGGTAGCAAAAATCCTTTCGAGATCTATTCTTATTCCTGAATCAGAAACGATATGTCCAAGGAGCTTTCCCTTGGTGATGCCAAAATTAGATTTAGAAGTATTTAAAGAAATGTTGAATTTCCTGCATCGTATGAGAACTTTTCTGAGATGACCAAAGTGATCCAATTGATTCTTTGAATTGACAGTCAAATCATCAAGATAAACCTAGATAATCTTACTGATCAGATCATCAAAAGATATTTTCATATCTCTTTGGAAAATAGCACATGTATTAGACAATCCAAAAGGTATGCATTCATAAGAAAATGTGCTCCATTGTGTAGTAAAGGTGGTTTTGTATCTATCAGTCATTTTTACCATGATTTGATTGTATACAAAGAAACCATCAAGTAAGGAAAACATTTGTGACCATGAAACCTATTGCAAAATTATTTCCATATTAGGGAGAGGAAAATGATATTTAACGCTTTCTCTATTCCATGCACGAAAATAAACGCATAATCGAATCTGACCAATTGTCTTCCTAACATGAACTAAATTTGAAACCCACTCTGAATATTTAACTGGAAAGATTATACTAGCTTTCAAAAGTTTTTCCAACTCCTTTCTAATAGTAGCTTCAAGTCCGGGGTTAATGGGTTTTTTATTTTTTCTAACTAGTTTTATCCCTTCCTTGATAGGGATGGCATGTTGTATGAGAGCATGATCAAAACCACAAAGATCCTCGTATGACCATACAAAAACATCTTGAAATTCACGTAATAGTTCTGTGAATTTAGCCTTTTCTTCGTTAGAACATTGGGCACCTAGTTTAACTGTATTTGGAGATTCAAAGGTCCCAAGGTTCAAGGAAATGGTATCACCCAATTTCCTTTTCGACTCCTCTTCCGTACATGTTTCTTTTTTTCTCACATCACTCAACGAAAATGAACTCTCAAGAGGAGTCAAGCCTTTTGGAAATTTTTCATCTTCCATAGATATGATTTCCTTAGGCTTAAACAGTTCATTTTGTATGAAATAGCATATGCCTTCATCATTGGGGAAAACCTGCCATGATTCTACATTATCTAGAATGTGAGGACGATATAAATATTGGAAAGTGCAATCATTCCTTTGAGGTAGAAGTTGTTGAGTAGGGGATGCTACAAATACAAATAACCTATCAACGATTGAATTAAGTTCCCTCTTAACGTGAGTGATGTTAAATGATAGAATATTCGAGATAAGAACCCAAATAGATTGGGTATAGCATTTCATCAACTTATTGCTAGGATAATATATTTTATGCAAAAGGTTCACAACAAGTTCAGAGTCACCAAAAACTGTAAGGTGATCGCAACCAAGGTTATAGGCATTTTCGATGCCTAGCAGTAAGGCTTCAAACTCAATGACATTGTTCATGAAAGCAAACTCTAACCTATAAGAAAATTTATGGATTTTACCTATAGGTGAGTATAATATAATGCCAACTCTATTACCTTCGTTTGACAATGATCCATCGAAATGAATGTGCCACATACCATATTATAGATCAATTTGTTATAAAGTTGTGTCACCCTCATCATCCAAGATAGAGTACACCCCTAAGTCTTCTTGAAGATAATTTACATTAGGTTGAGGAATACTCTCTATGTATGGAGAAATTATTCCTTATCTTAGGGCTATTATATTCTTTCCATTCCGGGGAACGGATAAGTGTGTCCCATCAAGAAAAATATATCCACCTATTAGAGCTTGCCAATCTCTTCCTAGGATAATAAAATAGTTTCTTATTGGCATGTTGATTACTTAGATGCTAAGAGTTGTCCTTATTTCAAGATGTGCACATAGAACTAAAGTTATGTATTTGATTTCCCCTA
The DNA here is from genome assembly GCA_009831015.1 of Picea engelmannii. Taxonomy (NCBI): domain Eukaryota; kingdom Viridiplantae; phylum Streptophyta; class Pinopsida; order Pinales; family Pinaceae; genus Picea; species Picea engelmannii. Next base: position 394,760 of record ML796533.1, read on the forward strand.
TTGTTGACTGTTATAGGAGAGCATGCTTCTAGAATTTTCATTAGTACATGATAAGCATAGCTCTTCCATAATGATTTTTGACATTACACTTGGGCCCGAACTGCCATCAATTAGGAAACAATGGGCTATCTTATCCATAATTTTTACAGAAATGAAAAATGGAGGGTTTTTTACAGGGTGTCTAAAATTATTTACACCTATTTTATTTAAAGTGGAATCCTCTTATTTTGACTCTTTAGAAAGATTGGCTATGGTGGAAGATTTTCCTTCCATAAAATTCTTAAGATGCTTTTGTTGTTTAGGGACACCAACCATGTCCAAAAGAGTAGCATCGACCTTGATATTAACCAATTGGTTAAGAATGTTATACGTGGAATAGGGAAGAAGGGAAGGAACTCCTTGACTCTCAGGAATTTTGATAGTTTGTACATTAGTACCTTGTGAAGATGAGGCTAGGGTGGAAGAATCACGAGGAGGGTTGTATTTTCCTTTAGGAGCATAAGATTTGTTCCTAGTATTTATAATCATGACATCTTTCGGTTCTGCCTAGTCTAGGACATTAATGGTGGTTTTGGGCTTCTTTAAAATTGTTTTGTCTCTGGCACTCTTCTTAACTTCACAAGTACTTTCTTCATGATTTTCTTCGCATAAGTTACACCAAATGCGAGACATGATGGATTTGGGCTGAAAGTTGTTCTCATTTTTATTCCTAAAATGCACTAAGGAAGAATATTAGCCCCCAAGAATAAGTGAGGGAACATTCCCCTTTCATTCATAGGATATCATTCAGTTTTTCATATCTTTTACAGGTTGTAATAGGGCATACATATATGTTTGTTTGACTGAGTCTCCTTTAGGGAGACATGTTCTTTCAAGTTTCTCCTCGTACTCCGGGAAAGTGTGGAGAGCAGAGCCAAGATTTTCAATAGCCTTTTCTTTGAGCCTATCACAATAAGGAGAGGGAAGCGCATTATAGTAGTGTATGAAGGTGGCTTGTTTTTGTGTGAGGATTAGTTTAGGGATTTGATTGTACAGTTTGGTGAAGCGGAGGTTAAAGGACTTGATATTCTCACCATATTTGTAAGAAATATTGTTATATTCCCTTAACTGTTCGGTCGAGATCTTAGATTGTCCATAAGTGGACTTGAACCAATAAACCAACTCTTCCCAAGTGGAAAGGATCTTTGGAGGGAGATCAAAGAAATAAGTTGTTTCTTTCCCTTCAAGGGAGTTGACAAATAAGTGCATGCATGTATCGTTATTGTTAGCCCCAATATTATGACAATCATTAGAAAATGCCACTAGGTGTTCATTTGTAGAAATAGTATTATTCCCTGGGAACTTAGGAAGATTCTCTTTAAACTTGGGTAATGGATGAGTAGCATGTGCTATATTCAAGGGAGAATATACATGTCATGGGGTGGTAGTAGAATCTTCCTCAAATTGGAAAAGACCATACTTCTTTATAACTTTGGTAGGGCTGGTAGTTGATTGTACAGGGACTTGATGACTATATAGACTACCAATTATTTATGAGGATGAATTTTGAGATGATGAAGAATATCTAGCACCACCCATGGATGCCATTTTGGGAGTGATGGGTAAGGAAGAAGAGGGTGAGCTGGAAGAGTCAAACAAATTCCTCCTTAGAGTGATTTCTTGGGTCAACAAAATGTATTTCCTCCTTCCTATTTCAATGATAGGAATAGCTTCGGGGGATAATCCTATTCTTCTTCTAGATGCGAGGGTTTTAGGACATGAAAATGAAAACCAAGGACTAAGGAAAAGGAAATTATTGTTGGTTTCTAAGATGTCTTTTCCTGGCTTCCCAGTGTTCACAAATACTTATATTTTGTTCAACTACTTCCCAAGAGTGTTCAAGATCGACCCAGGTATTAATAATTATTAAATGGTATTGAATAAATTCAAGGCAATGCTAGTTTGGTCTTTAAGGCCATGCTCAATATTAGGCTTCCTTGTAGAAGGTATTGTCATGAGAAAATTAATCAAAGAGTATTCAAAATAAAAAGAAGAAAGATTCAAAGATAATCGTGAATACAATCAACCAAAGAGATATGGAAGATCTCCCCAGTGTGGTCACCAAATAAATGTTGAGGAAAATGTATGGGACACCTTACTCAATCATTTTTAGATCTCGCCTGGCTAGTACAAGATAGTTGGGAATGTCACCTAGGATTTATAGCCTCAAAAACATTCACTCAATATGCAAGTATTAATTACAAGGATTAAAGATGGTTTTATAATTTGTATATGTTTCAATGTAAAATAAAATTTATACAAAGATATTGGAATGCACACATATTTTACAATAAAGTAAACATGGAGACCAAAAGCGAAAAGAGGAACCAAGTCATAAAAACATAAGTATGAGAAAAAACAAAAATATGATTTTATTTCATTCTGAGATACCAAAAGTGTATTTATCTTTATAAACCCCTGCGAGGGTATGGACCAAAGTCAAATTTACATATCTCCGATGGCCACCATACAAAAAGACTCTGACAGTAAAATAAAACTGAAATCAATGATCTGGATCAACTTGTCACAAACAGTTGTCATTTTGACTCTGCAAGATATTCTTTATCAGCCATGAAAATTAATTCACAAACAGACAAGAATACACATACTATCAAGGATTAATCAACACCTCTAAAACAAGCGGCTGAAAAGTAAGATTTAGTCTTGAACATTGTTGCCTACAATAAGACCATGTTGTCAACAAGAGGATTAGGCTTTCAATTAACTTAGAAATGAATGAAAACTAAACTTATCTCATTAAACTAGAGAGCAAACCTTAGTATTGTTTTTCTCCTTCTATTCTCCTTTGTCTCTTCATCCAATTGAGCTTTTATTCTTTCCCAATTAAATGAAGTAGTTCAACTACTTTCTTTAGTTAAGTTGAATTAACTTAACAAATTAGTTTAGGAGAAATAAATAATAATAATATATAAATAAGGGTCTTAATTAATAATGACTAAATAGGTGGGACCCCTTGTGACTCCCGTCACTTCTTCTTGTTAATCAAATAATTGTTTAGGTTGTATAACAACCTTGTAGCTCCCGTGGATATCACTTAAACTGAATATTAAATATCAACCATAATTTATATCGTATCCCCAAAAATAATATATTCACATTATCCACAAAATATCCAAAAATAAGGCTTGTTGTCCAAAACATACTAAAAACCATTAAACATTGTCCTCACCACTGAAAATCATAAAAAAAAACATTTAGAATCCATATTTGTTGCTTTGCGAGGCATATTTCCTCTTCTCACTGCTGTCCCCAACTGACTTTTCTTGAGTGGCCCTTGGTTGGTTAGACCTCTGAGGTTGTATTTCGTTGATCACATGGGAGTAGTCATCTTTGAGGTGGAGGAAGGAAGACACAAATTTAGAGGAGTCAGTGGATGGACTAGAGGGGGAGGCCGTTACTTTTCCTTTGTCTTGCATAGGTTGCAGAATGTCGGCTTTTAGTCTCTTACTAGCGTGCAAGGATTGTACTGGTGAAACAGTAGGAGAAATTTGAACATTGGAGTTAATTGGTGGTGGTAAAGGAAATGACACAGTGGGCCATCCATGGTGGTGGGAGACAGGATGGTGAAAAAATTCTTTCCAACCATCATTTGTGGGGACTTCGAGCTACAAAGACACATGTGGGGGAATGAGAATTCTAGGAAAATTCTGAGGAGGCTGGAAAGGGGCCCTCTCTATTCGAGGATGCAAGATACCATGGACAACCAAATTAAAAAACCCATCTTGGAACAGTTGGTTCAACTCTTTTGGATCAACATCGAAATGAATAGAAAATAGAGGCCTTATATGGCCTCGCTGCCAGTTACCCCTACCTCTATTATTTTGTCCATTGTTTCCTCTACTGAAAAAACTCATCCTGTAGCAACAATTTGCTAGTCATGAAGTTCTTAACAAACCATACATGAAAATCTACTTACATAAATCAATATTTGGCTCTAGAATTTACTATGAGACACATGAAATCCATCCATAACATGTCATTCATTAATTGCCATGTGAACATGGAATTGATAGGGTTCATGGGAAATATGAAGGGCTTGTATTTAGCGAAAAATGATATCATGGAGGGGAATTAATATACAAATATTGTTCAAAAAATTAATAAAACAATCAAGTGTGTATTTAAAAATATCCAAAACATCAGTCCTCAACCTTTGCCACTATCAACTTACTTTCATTTCCAAACAGACTCCTCTTTAAAACAAATATCACATAACAGGGAATGAATAAGTAAAATTGGGATCGTGAAGGGGATGTAATTAGCGAAAAATGGTAGAATGGGGGGGTATCTCATGGATGCTATTAAAATTATAAATCAACCATGCCATCTCTGATATCAATTCGCAATCGAAATTTCTCACTTGTCAAAATTTTAAAATTTAAACAATACTCTGTTTCCAAAAAAAACAACCCAAAACCGATGCTTGCTTCACAAAAATGCTCACTTTCCTTAGAAATTTATTACATAGTAACCAATTTCCTTGAAATAAAAACAACCATAATAATAATATTGCTTGTACATAACGGAATTAAAAAATGAATAGCCTCATAATCACCACAGGAAATACAACAACAGTCTTGAAGTGGACAGGCTACAACCATAATAACAAAATCAACAAAGTCCTCAAAACTCCCAGGGTCTGGTGAAGTGCCCCAAAACAATCCTTGTATATAACCATAATTTTAATCGAACCACAGTTCATCAAAATTCCTCATCCTATTTCATTCTAGTTCACAGACTTCATTCAAGCATCACATAACTTTTAAACATGTGCCTTTTGTAATTACAATAAAACATGGCAAGTTTACATTATAACAATAATTCACACATTGTTATCGACTTCATAACTTCATATGGATAGACTGTAACTTCAAGTGAATATTTGAGTCCAACACTTCCTCCATACTTGCATAGAAAATGACCAATCAAAACTCGCACCCCCAAAAAAGAGCATGAAACAGTGCTTTCCATCAAACTCCGAGTAACCAATACTTTCATGATAATGCATAGGGTTCAATGCAACAGTGGACAATAGGTGGCAGAATAAATCGGGTTGACAACCTGAGGGTTTGGCCCGAAAAGAGCACAAAAATTTTAGTCACCACCAAATATTCCACGTTAGTACTCGCAGAGTCGGGATTATGCACGGGTGTATCAGCCTCGAAGACCAACAATATTAACATACAGGCAGAGTGTCCACAAAATCCCACATGCAAGAGGCAGAGAGAACGTATTTTCTAACAGGGAAGAAAACCCAAAACAAGGGACCAGAGGCAAAGCAGGCCCGAGCGTCCCCAACCACATTATTTTCATAGAAAAACTTCGAACATATACACCAGTAAAAGGCACCCACAACTCTTTTAATTCCAATGGTCTCACAACAACAACCACAAGAAAACAAAACTTCAAAATCAACCAACACCAAGTCGAATTCATTTTAACGGCTTTGGAAATACACAAATCGTGAGAAAACAAGAGCCAACTATTGACTTAAAGAGAAGAGCAATTGTTCATGGATGGAAGAGAAAGAAAACCCCATACTTGTGAAAAAGATTGCCTAAGAAGAAAATACCATCTTGTATACCTCCTCCACAACCGAGCCAATCGGAGCAACAACAACCAACAAAGTGAAATGCAAGAATGACTAGGGTGGCAGGATCGAGGTGAGTTTGAGTGATGTGCATTTACTGCACATCTCTTCTCCCTTCACATTTCATTCATGGCTAGAATGAGCCAAGTCCACTCTTAACATTCAAGTCTATAAATGAAACCAACTATACCAATGTTTCCATATGTTTCAATTTATCAATGCGCCAACCCTTGTCACTACCCCATTTTACATAGAACAATTTGCTAGGGATACAACTAATCTTGCAATTAAAACAATGTGCACAACAATTTTTTATAAACTCCAATGTGACATAAATAATTTTTTTGTTGTGGATAGCATATTCCAACATGGCTTCAAATTCAAACAATGCATATACCCTTGTGGTATATGTCACCATATCACACATATAACTTAAGCATGGAGTTTAGGTCTTGTCTCAGAGTAAATGTAACATAATAATACTTGTGAGTGTTATATAAAACAAGACCATTCCCTTTTTAAATCATATCCCATTTATCATCATATTGGATTAATCATTCCGATAGATATTTTAAACACAAATAAACTGTAGGGCTCATCTCATCCAACTCATAAGCATGTAAATCATAACTGGTTTTTTTTTTTGTCATAGTCACACAAGTTTCACCAAGGGTCCCACCTATTAATATATTATTATATATAGTTAAATAATAAGTCATAAGGCGTTTGCAACCATTTGCAAGCAGGTACCCTATGTTGCGCTTTTGAGCATCAACAATGTGCAAGAGGTTCAAAGCGCAGAAAACCCTAACAATAGCACGAACCCTAGTTACGAACATCCTATAGAAAAGGACAAACAGAAAAAAAAAAAATTGTAGAAGAAGTTGAAGGCTAGCAGGAAAAAGAAGAAGAAGAACTTGATGACAAAGCCACAAAATAAAACCTAACCACGGGTCAAAAGAGGAAAGCACCAAGCACGGTGGAAATTAATTTACCCCATCTTCTAGATGTTGTGGTTGCAGTGGAAGACATGTTAGGGAAGGTGTTGAAGCTTAAGTACATAGACCATGATATAACTAACATAATGAAGTTTCCAGAATTCCCATAGGAAGCATACTTGGAGAACAGGGGGGAGGTAGGATGCCTGGGGAATCCTATTTTAGAGCCCGTGAAGTGGGTTACAAGTCTCTATAATTCAGGCGTTATGACTCTGTTGGATATACCACATTTTGGGCGGAGTAAAAAAGTGGGCCTTTGTGTAAAAACACTATTGGCTAGGGCACATGGAGGTATCCTGTGGATGGAAAGGTCAATCCCATAGATGCGGATCTCATAGAGAAGATCAAAGGGTTACCTACCAGTGGTATAAAGCCATAAGACTATTTGGAAAATAAATCCAGAGATAAAGAGATCGCAGAGGAAGTATAAACACAGTTCAGGAAAAATAGGGGAACCCGAGGACTAATCATCAAGGATATTAACGATCATGCAACCAAGTTTGATACAAAACTGGTAGCCTACAAACTGTTGAGAAAGTGAATAAAGGAAGAATCCCCAGCATGAGTGATAGAAATAGTTGCGCAATGTGCAAAGGGTGTAGTATTCAGTTGGGCACCATACTTGTTGAACCAATTTTTGGTCGATTGTAGAGATGCACAGGATAATGGAATATAATTCCATTACTCCTAGTTTCTAATACTTATATAATTGGTGGGTTGGTAGGAGCCCAAGTTTTCAACTTTTCTAGTCATGAAGGGGAAATGTTATGCAATGAGTTATGAAACTTTGTGGCAGGAAAAGGAATCGAGGAACTAACAAGATAACAATGTGGTATTTTCCATGTTCTTGGAGGATATGCAACAAAAGGCAACCAATGTTTGGAGGATCCTAGTTGAAGTGGTTCAAGGAAATGAAGGGACTAAAAATTTCAAAGCTTCAAGACATAATTTATAGATTCAGGCCACAAGAGACCCAAAGAAGAAGTGGTTGGAAATGAGATATTTCACATGAAGGAAAGAGGTAGACTAGATTGTGAAAGACTGGCATGTGCATTGGAAGGTTCTAGCAACACAAAATAAAGGAACAAAACCTAAGGATCCAACAGAAGCAGGAACATCCAAAAAAACAAGAATTCCATCAAATAACACAAGGAAGGTTGAAGAGTGTGGTTAAGCCTAAGGAAGTGGCGCAGCCAGAAAAAAAACCTAGAAAGAAAGAGACAGTTTCAAGGATAGAAGTAAAAGGGGATGGCAAGAAAGATATTTCTCGTCCGAAGGAAGAAAAATATGGGGAAACAATAGAGATTAAAACTGAGGCACAGACCTCAACCCAAACTAGGAAGAGAACTAGAGTATAGAAGGAAGAAATAAGGAAAAATATGAAGTATCACAAGAATCCTCCAACCATCACTATTATAGAGGACGATGCCGAATTTGTCATAGAAAAAGTCTAAGAAAGAGGGGATGATGTATTACATGCAACAAAGGCACAAAGGGAAGAAATTGTGGATAAATCAGTGGAAGTAAATGACATCCTACATAGATTGAAACTAAATACAACACATCATCCAACAGTGCAGTAGACAGAAAAAGATCAGGAAACATTAGTGCAGAAAGAGAAAGAAGAAACTATGGAGACAGTTGTAGTGAGTAGTGACAGGTTCAAAGTCACACCAGAAATGTTGGAGATGGATGAATATATAGTGCAGAGACTAGTAAAGGATTTGGACCATATGGAGATGATCTTAGCGAAAATACCTGCAAAGGCATTATATAGACTAAAAGCGAGTGTAATGTAGGAAGTAAAATATAGAGCTAGGGAGGATGCCATGAAACTAGAACTCGATCGTGAGGTGAAGGAAATTTTACAAGTGACATGTGAGAAAATCACGCAGGAAAAGGAGGAAGAGAAACAACACATAGAAAATTTAGAGAATAAGCTTACAGAGGTATACAAGAGCATACCAAACTGCACGGAGGCATAGGAAATTACAACAGAAGAGAAGATACAACAAATTGTGTAGACCATGGAAAGATACAAAAAATAAATAGTGGAGTTAACATATAATTTAACTTTGAGCACACCTCCAGAAGTGTGAGAACCGAGAGAGAAAGAGGCTACTACGCATGTAGAGAGTATAGCGCAGGAGGTTAAAGAAGTGGAAGAACTATATAATAGGACTGCACATATCTGGACAAGCCTAGAATTGGATGAAAATATCCAACAGTTGGACCAGAGAGAGGAAAAATGGAACGTGGCAGTTCAGGACTTGAAGAAGAGACAAAAAACCATGGATATGTCCCTTAGAATGAAGGTCGCACAAGAACTGAAAAACTTGCATGAAGAAGTAAAAACTATGCAGGATCATAAATAAGCAAGGCAGAATCAGTTGCATCCATTTCAACAACAAGGAGAAGGAGAGATAGACAAGCTCCAAATAGAGAATGGAAAATGGGAACAGGCGTTAGCAGAAAGCAGAGAAGTGCTAAGAGAACACATAACATCGCAAGGTTTGGAGACATTGTTGAGGAAAAGATATGAAATGATCTTACTCAATCATTTTCAAATTTTGCTTGGCTAAAGAAAAATAGATGGGAAGGTAACCCGATGTTTATAGACAACAAAAATAGCATCCTAAGTCACAAGTATTGATTAGAAGTTCTTAGGCTAGTCTTTTATAAATCAAAAATCTTGCTGGAAATTCACTTTTTATATGATTTTCTGAATATAACAGTTTTTGAAATAAATGTAGAGACAGAAGTAAGGAAACCAAGATGATAATCAAGACAAATGAGACATAAATCAATCCTTTATTTAATTCCAATTCACCAAAGAGTCTTTCTCTTTACAAAACTTCATGCAGAAATTTCGGACCAAAGTCAAACTTAGACATCCCCGATGGAACATACAAAAGGACCTCTGACAAAAAATCAAAACTGGACTCTAAAAGTTGGATTAGCTTGCCACAAATTGTTTCCCACTTGACTCTGCACAATATCCTTTGTCAGTCATGAAAACTAATTCACAAATAGACAAGTCTACACAGACTATCAAAGATAGATCAACACCTCTGAAAAAAAAGTGTCTGAATGATGTAATTCAACCCTGAATGTTGTTGTCTACAATAAGACCCTGCTATCATAAAAAAAAATTAGGCTTGTGATAAATTAAGGAATGAATGAAAATTGAACTATCTCAACATAAACTCAAAGAGAAAACCTTAGTATGCTTCTCCTTATATCCTCCTCGTGTTCCTCCCTTTCCTTTTTCTTTTAAGAAAATTAGAATTGGTTGAAGTAGCTGAACTACCTCATTAGTTAAGTTAACTAAACACTCAACCAAATTTTTAGTTAGGGTGAAAAGTAATAATGATAATAAGGGTTATAAATAAATAATAACTAGTAGGTGGGACCCCTTGCGACTCCCTTTAGCTCTTAACAATCATAACATAACTAGTTAATTAAGAAAAACACCCCACCTTGTGACTCGCATCATCACACGAACATTTGACAATTTAGCTCATTGATATTTGAAATTATTTTCAAAAAATATGTTACTCATATATCCACAGAAAACATGTTGTCCAAAACTTTTGAATTCAACTGTTATCAACAATAAATAACATAAAAACTCAAAATCTATATTTCCCACTCTAAGATGCAATCTTTCCTTGATTCTTGTTGTCACCCTTCGATTTTTCTGAATTTTCCTTTGGCTGCGCTGAGCCCTTAGGCCTAATCTCATTCATCACGTGAGAACAATCATCCCTCAAATGCATCTGGGAAGACACAGATTTATCATAGCTATTGGAGGGTGAGGAAGGGGCAGCAATGGATTTTCCTTTGTCAAGGGCCTGGTGGGCCTCGATTTTCAACCTTTTGTTAGCATGAGAGGAATGAACTGGTGAGTGAACAAGTGCATCTTGGAAAATTGGGTTAATAGGTGGGGGAGTAGGTAAGGAAAAATTGGGCCAACCATGATGTTGGGAGACAATCGGGTGGACAATTTCTTGCCATCCGTCATTTTCGGGAAACTCGGGTTGCAATGAGACATGAGGGGGCACAAGAATACCAGGGGCATGTGGATCTTGGAAGGGATCCTTTCAGGCCTAGGTTGGACCACTCCTTTCCCAATCCAATTGAAAAATCCATCCTGAAACAACTGGCCTAACTCTTATGAGTTGGTGTCAAAGTGTATGGATAACCTTGGCCTTCTTGGGCCTCTGTTCCAATTACCTCTCCCTCAGTTTCCTATGCCATGGATACCTCATTTGAAAAAGATCACTCCTGCATGCATGTTTGATTAAAAAATAGCCCTTTTATCAACCATACATGACAACTCTTTAAAAATACGAAATAGATTTTGGCTCAGCAACATATCAGACTCATGCAATCCAAACCATACAAATTGTTCAATTGTTGTCAATGAGAAAGGGGTGGACAAAAGGTCCAGGGATATGGGAGGGGTTTGTGTAGGAACCAAATTTAATTAAATCTAATAAGATTCATAAATTTAAACAGATAAGATTACTTTGACGCATAAACAATAAGTAATTTCTTTCATTCGGCATATAAGCAGCAGAAATTTAAACTTATGAACAACAATCTAATAAATTACATAACAACCACATAACCCAACAAATTCATAAATAAAAATACCTCTGCCTGATGCTAAATTCATGCTTATCTGGTTGTCCTCCCTATTACTATGTCCAATCTCTGCCTAATGCTCTGACCAAACCCTGCCCAAAACCGACTAACCACCTAGCCATCTAGGAGCAACCTATCCGACTCCCTAGCTCCAGGATTCCGTGAGGATTCCTGCCCCCCGAGCCCAAAACTCCCAGCAACCTAGTGCCCCCTACAACAGTTCACCCAACCTCCAAAACCAAACTCCAAAACCAGAAAAATTACCATCCTCTCCTCCCAATTTTTCATAATCCCCCTTCCCGAAGGCCTCTACCCAGACATATCTCCCCCCATTCACCGACTCCCTACCTTCCTTTAATTCCACCCACCTTATCCCTCCATTCATTACCTTATCCTACCATTTATTACCTTATCCCTCCACTCAATGCTTCATTCCCCCCCCCGCATACGTAAAGTCTTATAATAAATAATTTAAATTTATTAATCCCTTTAATTCATTACCCAAATCATTGAATGTGTTAAGTAATCAATTAATTAATTAATCGACATTTACTAAACAATAAATAAATAATATTATTAATAGTTAATCATTACTTAACTAATACACATTAAGACAGTTAATTATTTAATTAACTATACTTAATAAACCCTATGTAACTGTTTAACTGGGGTTGCTACATACACCCACCCTTCAGGAAACTTCATCCCGAAGTTAAATTATTCTATGATACAAGGGAAAAGAAACATGGTCCACACATTCATAACAAATAACCGTCATTATTAGTAAGTAAGCCAAGAAACTCATTCATACTAGTGTACATGTGCAAGAAATGCATGTGTAGCTAGTACATACAAGTATCGTGCATGTACTAATAATCAATAACTATCACCCTTATAGTAATTTATGTATGCATCCAATCCAGTCAACAAGACTATTCTTTTATAAAAGACAATAAACCAATCAAATGTTTGTGAAATCCTTTAATTACAATTATCTAGTTCGACAATTTTATTTAGACAACTTTGGTTTAGTTACGTAATTATGAATATTCATATATACACATTTTCTTTTTAAAAGGGAAAAACAATAAATTCCACCATAAGACAAATCTCCATACTTTCTCAACTATTTCTACTCATCCTTCCTCCCTAACTTACTTCCATCTTCATTCATATCCTTCCTCTGCTGGACTATCTTGGAGCGTCAAATATATTGATCTAACTCCAAATAGAACCCATAAGCGGAAGTGTCACTATCTCGACCAAGCTTCCCCAACAGGCAATTGACAGTCATCATCACACGTCTAGGGAAGCGTGATCTAACACCGTCCTCCCATGACTTCAAGTTTCGGAGGATACATGGTGGAAAATGCCTCCACCCCTCCTAATCATAACTAGGGTCCACACCCTACAATGGAATATACAATGGCACCGTGTTGCTAGGAGTTTTGTCATAGTTTATTCGGTTTTGGGCAGTCTCATCACCTGAAATCCTGCACTGGTCCACATATCATAGCAATGCATCCAAACCAATATAATTTCACATACAAATATTCATACCATAATGTTTCTCGGCTAGTGGTCATGACATCCACTTTCATCATCATTATCCCTTGGCTATTTCATAGCCCATAACCTGCAGATTAGTCTGTAACACAAACTCATACATTTCTATGCATTATCATCATGTAATTGCATACAACCATCATTTCAATTTGGTATACGTGTACCAACAACTTAACATGAAAGTTTTCAATTTAGAAATAGATCTCATAATATCCCATAATTCAATTTCGACACCCATTCATAAAATTATCATTTACCAAATAGATTGCATCATATCTAATCATCATTCAAATAGCATTTAAATCTTCATAGGATTCGTATTCACACAATATGTCGCATCATATCCATCATCATCAATAACATTTAAACATTCGTAAAATTTACATTCACATAGTAGATCGCATCATATCCATCATCATCAATAACATTTAAAAATTCATAAAATTTACATTCTCACAATATATCGCATCATATCCATCATTATTCAAATACATTTAAAAATGCATAAAGGTTCATACGTCTTAAAAGTTCAAGTGTATCATTTAACAGTTTCACTGTGAATAGAAAATAAAAGTGTGTAGGCCTCAGGTAATCCTGGCTGTCTAAGTCAAAAGGTGGTGTTACATACACCCAACCTTCGAGAAACATATTCTCGAGGTGGTCAAAAAAGTGAGGGATAGTCTCGTAATAATGTCTCAACGTCTTCCCAAGTAGAAGATCCTGGACTATACTTGTCCCATTGGACCTTAACTTGGTCTACCAGACGGTTCCGGAGCTATCAAACTCTATGGTCCAATATGCGTAACGGTTCTACTGTGAATGTTCCCATGTCTGATACCTGCAATTCCTTCCAATTTAGCTTATGTGATTCATCAGCAACATAATGACGTAAAACAGATACATGAAAAACATTATGAGTTTTATGCAAGTGGGGTGGCAGTACGAGACGATAGGCAACGGGTCCAATTTTCTCTTGGATTCTGAACAATCCTATAAATCGAGGCGACAACTTTTTCCCCTTCCCGAACCGTATGGTACTCTTATTAGGCCTGATACGAATGAAAACCTGGTCTCCCACTTCATAACTTCGGTCAGTCCTGTGTGCATCTGCATAACTTTTCTTCCTATCATGTGCTTCCTTTAGTCTCTGCCTAATCTGAATCACCTATTCCTCCATCTCTTGAATCAATTCTGGCCCAACTGTTACTCAGTCTTCAAATCTATCCCAACTCAACAACGTTCTGCATGGCCTCCCATATAGAGCTTCATAGGGTGGCATTCTGATGGAGCTATGAAAATTGTTATTGTAGGCAAACTCTACCAATGGTAGGTAATTCTCCCACTGGGTTTGATTATCCATGACATACATCCTGAGAATGTCTTCCATGAATTGATTTACCCTCTCGGTTTTCCCATCTGTTTCAGGATGATAAGTTGTGTTTAAGTTCAACTGAGTCCCCAATGTTGACTGCAAACTTGTCCAAAACCTAGAAGTGAATCTGGAGTCCCTATCTGAAATGATCTTCTTGGGTATCCCATGCAAATGGATAACCTCGCTTACAAACACACGTTCCACATCAGTGACATCATAAGTGCCTCTAACCAGAATAAAATGAGCACTCTTGGTTAACTTATCCACTATCACAACAATGGCATTGTGTCTATGAGATGTGAGAGGTAACCCCACAACAAAATCCATAGAGATGACTTCCCACCTGGACATAGAAACATCATGTGGTTGTAGGAGGCCTGTCAGGTGATGGTGGTTAGCTTTCACTTGTTGACACTCTAGGCATTTGGTGATGAAATGGACTACATCATGCTTCATGCCTACCCATAAGAAGAGCTTCCTCATGTCTGCGTACATCTTCTTCACACCCGGATGCGCACAATAAAGTGCTCTATGGGCTTCCTTCAATATGAGGCTTCGAATATCCCCATCTTCAGGGATGTACATCCTTCCTTGATATCTTAACAATCTATCTACTTCTAGACTATATCCTTCATACTTTGGATCTAATTGCCTCCCACTCTGGAGGTTTGAAGTAACTTTTAAATACCAACTGTCTCCTTGGAGTTGTGTCAACACATGTTCCCTCAGATTGACCTTTAAGGGTACCAAGGAGAAGACACGTGGTCTCCTACTCAAGGCATCTGCGAACACATTTTCCTTTCCCTTGATGTATGAAATACCAAAATTGTACTCACTCATAAACTCACTCCATCACCTTTGCCTGGCATTTAGATACCTTTGAGTGAAGAGATGTTTTAAACTTTGATGGTCCGTTTTGAGCTCAAAGTTTCGCCCCACAAGATAGTGCCTCCAAATTTTCAGAGCTAGCATTACAGTTGCCAACTCTAAATCATGAGTGGCATAAATCTCTTCATGTTTCTTCAACTTTCTTGATGTGTAATCTATCACTCCTCCATCCTGCATTAGCACGGCCCCCAACCCTTGCTTCGAGGCATCCGTGCAGACTATGAAGTCCTTTTCCATATCCGGCACTTGTAGAATTGGCGCACTAGTTAGTAACCTCTTAATCTCAATGAATGAACTATCACATTCTTCTGTCCATTCATACCTATCCCCCTTGTGCTACAAAGTGGTGATGGGTTTCGCTATTTTTGAGAATCCTTCCACAAATCTCCGATAATAACCTGCTAGCCCCATGAAACTTCTCACCTCATGGGCATTTTTCGGCACTGGCCACTCCATAATGGCCTTTACCTTTTCTGGGTCCACAGAGATTCCTTCACCGGAAATGATATGACCTAAATAGTGGATCTCTTTCTGAAAGAAGGAACACTTCGACAACTT
>ML796533.1:418975-429400 GCA_009831015.1 Picea engelmannii
TGATTCAAAGTGCTATTTCTGTTGCTATTTCGTATATCATTTCTGTGTATTGTGAAGATTATGCTGGATATTTTACTGTTATTCTGTCATTTCTAGCATTTCGTTTCTGTTCTGCATATTTTATATATCTGGTATCTTGCACCGTCATTGGTCATTATCCATATATGAAACATACTTGACCAATTCCATAAACCTAATCTCATATTCTTCTACGGTCTTGTTTCCCTGTACTAGAGCATGAAACGCTCCTACCTGTTGTTCCTCATAGTAAGCTGGAAGATATTTCATTCGGAACCTCTCCTCGAAAAGTTCCCAAGACACGGTGTCTGGGGTAAGATGAAGTTTCCTTTTCAGGTTGCCCCACCAGTTCAAGGCACTTTCTCTCAACTAAAAAATCGCTATCTTCTCCTTTGAGGTGGACACATAGTCCCTTAAGGCAAAACACCTTGTCATGCCTTCCAACCATGCTTCCACACGTTCACTAGCGCAACCCCTGGCAAACTCCGGAAGTTTGATCTTTTGTAGTTCTCTAGTGATGTCTTCGGGTGGAGGTCCTCCCCCTGAATCCCTTGACGCTTTTGGATTACCCATTCTAGATGGTGGGGGTTCCACTTCGATACCTGCTGGTTGTCGCCCCTTTAAAGTCTCATTTATGGCCTCTAAAGAGCACAGTATGAGAGCTAGTTCGGGCGATGGTGGCAGTGGCGCTGGCGGTGTTGGCAGTGCCTGTGACGATGCTCCTCTGCCTCGATTCCCTTGAGTCCTAACCATCCTGTATGATTTAACCTGCATCAACCAAGGTTGTCAGGGTGAGTTCAAGGATGTTTCAAATTTGCGCAACTTAAACTAGAAAATAGGGTTAGGCATAAGTTTCTTTTTACTTGTCTATAAACAGACGTTACTCTGTTTAGGGGAGGTGGCTAGGTTAGGGATAAAGCATCTAAGATTTATTTCTTCGCCTAAGAAAACTATTGACTCCCTCACCCGATAGCTATGCTAGCTTTGCACCATACTAGCCAATTTCTCTAACTTACCTGCCTAGTGCGCATGAAGCCCCCTCCCGCTTATCTTGTTCTAAGTCCTTATACTTTGCATTTACAAATAATTAAGGTGACTTCCAACCTAATGTCGATGAAATGAGTCTAAGGTTATCCTTCGATGCTTGACTCGTGAGTTTTCCTTGGCGCGTTGTACATATGCGTTAAATTGTGTGTCTTGGTGGCTGCAGGTGCGAGTCTTGAGGATTGTAGAGTGGATTTCGGGCATTGGAGCTTAGCGCTTGGCTTTGACTGGTGGAATGGAATGGAGGTACTTGGCTCTTGGCTCGGTGGTTGAGGGCACAGAACTCAATGTTTGGTTAACATGGATAATTGGAGATTATACTTCGGGATAGTATTTTATGACTATTAAATTATTTATGTATAAGAATTTATTTTATAACGACTCATGTGTGGCGCGTTGGTGTTTGGCTGTTTTCCAAGTCTTGGACTATGGTGAGTGGTCGTGGGTTCAAAACCCATCTACTCCAACAAAATTTAATCTAACCCAAATTTAATCTAATCCAATATAAATTTTATTCGAATCATATGTTATGTTAATTACACTTTTTAATTAATTAATAATTTAATTAATTAATCCTTCTTATTAATAATTTAATCGTTTAATTAATTAACCACTAGTCTTTTAATTCATTAATCAATATTTAATTAATATTATTAATGCTTGTAATAAAGTTAAAATTTGTTTTGTTTTTTTTTTTTAATTGGAATTAATCATTCTAAAATTTAAAATACAATTAAAACAAGTAATTTATAATACATTTTAATAATTCAACGTAATTTAAAACAAAATAGAATAAATATCATAAATAAATAAATAAATAATAAATAATAAATAAATAAAATAATAATTAAAAAAAATATCTAAGGTCGGGCAGTGGGTCCTCGCATGAGGCCCACGTGCCCCCTCCCCCTGGCGCTCATCCCTTAACCCTAATCTCCTCCTTTTTATCCTTTCAAACCCTACCCTTCTCCTATTTACATTTCGGTTTTTTTTTTGAAGCGTTCAGGGTGAAGGATGAGACCGATGACCATAGCCATCTCCCTGCTAGGTTGACCTTGGTAACTTGAGTTCTAGGAATGGAGAGCGAGTCAAGCACAGTGGCGCGTTCCCTCGTTCCTCGGTGGGTTATCTTGGCACTTGGTCGTTGGCTTGTATATTGTGTGGACTTCGCGCTGGCTTGTGTGTTGTATGATATTGCTTGTTAAACAAGCTCGGAGTTAGGTCTGTGGACTATTTTTTTTTGCTAAAGAATGTTGATGTACGAACGTTTTAGGTTTATAGAATGTTGGAATGGTAGGGTAAATTTTATAGTCCACCACGTAGGCTCATCTTCTGATTGGCGTTGAAGTAATACTGCGGCTATGCATGTTCAGGTCAGTAAAGAGAAGACTAGGTGCTTGTGTTGGGCTTGTATGTTGACTTGTGGCTTATGTGTTGGTGAATTAGATATTAGGATGCTTTATTTAAGCGCACACACCACTATTTTTTTTCACCTGTGTTTGGCCACTAATGAAAATCGGACGGGCCTCTCTCATGAGTTCCTCCTTCGTGGCTTGGTACCTGGCGCACTAGTTCCCAGTCTCGACTGACTGGTGCTTTGTCTCGATTGACTGGCATGTTGAGCATAATAGAAAAGACTTGGGTCATGGTTAAGGTAAACTTTATGAGGCTAACGATTGGCAGAATAGTTTGACCTATGGTATACGAGGTTCATTGATAGATTAAGAACCAAATAATTTTTTTTTGTTTATAATAATAACCTTTTTTTTTTCTTTTTGTGTGTGCAGCGTGCGGCTCCTCTGTCATGGCTTTGTGCTTATGCTGGGCTGTGTGTTATATAAATGCAAGTGTGCTTTGATTTGTGTGTTCTAGGAGGGTCGTTGGTGCATCTCTGAGGGGGTTGATGCCTCTTTCTTGGTAGATCGTGTGGTTGAAATATATCAAGAGCGGCCGCGTCACATTGACAAGGAGTCTCTGCATAAATCCCTATGTTTTGAGGAGGGTTAAGTCCCATATTTGCTGAACAGTAGGGCTGGAGGTGAAATCGTGAGGCTAGGAGGGCCTTGGAGCTGACTTTGTTTATTGTATGTTGGTATTTATTATTGTTGTCATTACAACCACTAGATTGTGTGCATTAGGGGGTATTACAACTCTCATTACAACCATTATTTCTTGTCTTTACCTTCAAATTTGGTTGCAACTTTCTATTTTATTCTTGTTTTCACACAACATACATATTAGTCATAATTATTCCAATAGTAGAACTATAAATGATATCAATTTTTGGAAGGCAGTAGTTCAACAAGACTAGCTACACTGAAATGAACTAAAGTGCTTATCAACCTTTAGCCAAACCAATAATTTATTCCCTTTTATCTAATATTTGCCAATTTAAGACAGTGTGGTAGTCAAGGATATATGCAAGCTAAGAGTAATAGGTGTATGAAATGTATGTACCTATGCATCCAGCACATGCACCTTGAGAGCATTTTCAAAGGTTCATAGCACAGAGCTACCTCTGTTGGGAAGAAGGTGAAAAGTTTGTTTGTTTATTTATAAACATGTTCATACATTCCCGGGCAGAATATATATATATAAATGTATTCATTTACATAGGTTGGTTTATTTGAAACAAGTGTTAAAATTTATTTAACGCTTCAATTAGTATATTATTATGCCTTGTACATTTTTAATGTGCATATTATTTATATATAGATCTGTGTTAAAAAAAATTGTGTTTGGCTTGTAGGTTAGGCAGAGGTGGAGTTGGAGTTGGAACTTGGCCCTCAAGTCCATATTTCAAACTAAGGCTCTGATACCAAGTGTAGGGACCTAATTTAATTAAGCCTAATAAGATTCATAAATTTAAACAGATAAGATTACTTCAACGCATAAACAATAAGTAATTTCTTTCATTCAGCATATAAGCAACAAAAATTTGAATTTATGAACAACAATCTAATAAATTACATAACAACCACATAACCCAGCAAATTCATAAATAAAAATACCTCTTCCTCATGCTAAATTCTCGCTTATCTAGTTTTCCTCCCTGCTGCTCTATCCAATCTTTGCCTAATGCTCTGACCAAACCCTGCCCAAAACCGACTAACCACCCAGCCAGCTAGGAGCAGCCTATCTGGATCCCTAGCTCCAGGATTCCGTGAGGATTCCTAGCCCCCAAGCCCAAAACTCCCAGCAACCTGGTGCCCCCTGCAACAGTTCACCCAACCTCTAAAACCAAACTCCAAAACCAGAAAAATATCCCACAGAAAAATTACCGTCCTCTCCTCCCAATTTTTCATAATCCCCCTTCCCGAAGGCCTCTACCCAATCATATCTCCACCCATTCTGAATCCCTACCTTCCTTTAATTCCACCCACCTTATCCCTCCATTAATTACCTTATCCTACCATTTATTACCTTATCCCTCCACTCAATGCTTCATCCCCCCCCCCCACATACATAAAGTCTTATAATAAATAATTTAAAGTTATTAAGCCCTTTAATTCATTACCCAAATCATTGAATGTGTTAAGTAATCAATTAATTAATTAATTGACATTTACTAAACAATAAATAAATAATTAATTAATATTATTAATAGTTAATCATTACTTAACTAATACACATTAAGACAGTTAATTATTTAATTAACTATACTTAATAAACCCTATGTAACTATTTAACTGGGGTTGCTACAGTTTGTATTGAGTGAAACATGATATAATGAGGGGGAAAAGAACATAGTTACTTCTCAAAGACAACAAACAATCAATTGTAATGAAAATCGAAGAAAATATCATTGTAATCCAATTAGGAACTTGCGACTTCAAACTGCTTCAATACAATATTCCTCTTGACTGTAACTGAATTTTAGAACAGAGAGTAAAAAATGAATGTGGGAAGGTGAAGGGGTTGTAATTAGCGCAAAGAGAAATAATGGTGGGGAAAGAGAGCGGGTATTGTTCATAAAATTAATTAAGTAATCTATATAATCATTCCAAATCAATGTAAAAGATCAACACCAACCAAAATGATCATTGTGCCAAAAGAACAACTACTATGTAAAATTTAAACAATCATGTGCATTAACTTGCTCATTGTTTGTAGTCAATCTGTAACATAGTGTCACCAAAACAAGACAATATGCATTTCACAACAACCTGTAGAGGATCTTTGCTCTTCTCATTTATCCATTTAACATTCAAAACAATTTCCTAATGAATACATAGTTAATTACTTCCACTCTGTTCAGCGTCAACTCAACCACTACTTACGAATTATTTCAATCATCAAATACAATTCAAAATTCGTGCTCGATTTTGTCTCTTAATTCATTTAATAATTGAATTTCAATGAGTTTATACTGTCACAACACCCATGCCTATGACTGTTAAAATGCATGATATTCATTAAACATACATAGTGGACAGTCAACACAATAAACCATATTTAAATTGCAAAGATACTGACTTGCCATTTAAACACACAGACAACAACCACCACTTCAAGTCACGCTATGCTATGGAATACACAAACCATTTGACAAAACGCAAGTGTATTTATGTGATTGTACAAGTTCAATTTTCTTTGATTCTAAACATTCCAAATGTTGGGCTATCCCTCCAATACAATGAGGCAACAACAATATACCCGATCTCATAACATAAATGATCAAATTGCAACAAAGCCATGTTTAAAAACTCCATTACTATCTATGAGGGCACAACCAATAATAACCATAGAATTCACAATGGATGACCATACCATAATCACCACAATTGCAATACTTCCATGGAAATTAAACATATAGTCATAACAATCAACCACTCAACCTATCATGTTGTAGGAACGCCACACATACCCATGCATCATGCACGAAGAAATGATGTGACTTAATCAATTAAAAATAGTGTTGGGTTATCAATTCAATTATCACAAGGGCATCGACTATGTACGCGATTTAACAACCATCCAATCAACCATGCTGAGCTTATCCATTCAATTATAACAACAAATGGAGTAACTAGATACCAAAACCAACACCATTGTCACATAATCAACGAGGTGAGTCAGCAATCAACTCTGTCAAAAATACACCACCAACCCATAACAACCAACAGTATACCCGACATGCCATAACAATCCCCTCTAACAACACTCAGGATTGAGAAATGAAGGGTTTTCTCTGTGGACCAACACAGGGAGGCTAGAGTCGACTCTTCTCATTGGTGAAAACTTATGAGGCCAACGGTGCACATGCAGGGTATACCACAATTGTCTTTACGGATAGGGTGACAATTCTCGTGACAGGAGAGACTATGAACAAAGGATCAAGGCTCCATTTTGGCTCTGTAATAATACTTAGCACAAGTAGGGTATAACCCTCATGGCTCTCCCAACCAACCAACTAACAACGTTGATATGGAACAGAGCTGAGAAGAAGCAATCTAACCCACTGTGCAACCATTAGTAGCATGAAAAACCCAATACCCAAGTGAATAATGCGTAGTGACACAAGGTGCTTCCAACCCATTAAACCCCATAAAATCCAAAGACTGGGTATGGTGATACGAATGCGAGAAGACAACCAACCACTCTAGACCAATCGAAACCCTCTAACTAAAATGAGCAAGGATGATAGAGAGCCCTTATGGCTACTAACTCTCATAATGACCAATAACACTGTGAATTCAAACTTCATTGCAATAAAAACAAAACACCAACGATTCATTCCAGAAAATATCACCAATTAACACAGTTTCCCGACTCAAGGAAAGAACAAACCCATACATACCAAGCCACTATCTATTTCATAACCAGAGCAAATTCATGGATGGTAAAAAAAGGGCATTCCTGTAACCAAGAGCACCTTAAGAATGAAAATTGGCTGAGCGATTCTCCCTTTTCTTGAAAGTCGGAGCCTAACCACAACAAACATAGTTGAACAATAGCCTGACTAGGGTGGCAGCTAGTGGAAAGAGAAAGGGTGACGTGCAATAAATGCACGTCGCCTCCACCCTCCGGTCATTTAATTTCTCAGTACACGCCAACCATTAATCCATTAACCATTCATTTAAAACATGCGTGGAATTAGCATCTATCACTTGTCAAACGCGCCACCCACATTATATCTTACATTTTCCAACTTAACCATAATGCATATAAACTCAAAACATCACATAGCCACTAACTTATTAGCTAGGATAACAATAATCATTTAAATTTCGATGCATGTAGTGTAGCATAAGAGCATAGTTCGATTCCTTCTTTTTGCATTTTGTTATACTTATTTACTTCTTTTCAACTTCTCTTATGTGTTGTTGCTAACATTTTTATTGTGCAGGTGTCATAGTAAGGAATCCATGAACATATAACAATGATAACATAGACCATCGTAACAAGAAAACTAAGCCTAGAGCAACAGAAAAACACATAACATGCCTTATCCATCATTCAATTGTCACGATTAAAACCAACATCCAAGATCTTACCAACCATGTAAGCAGTGTCAAATAGTAGCACAACATCAAATAATAACCATATATGATCTCCAATCTACAAGGGGGTCCCACCTACAAGTATTATTTATCCTGTTAGCTTTATAATAATATGCTTTAGCAACACTTTGCGGGCAAAACTTCGTTGCGATTTTAATCGTCGACAAACTGGCGACTCCATAGGGAAATTTGTTTTCAACAGATTTAGAACTCAGAGCTCATGGTTTCGCAAACCAAGAACAGAAGGTCAAGAAGATATAACCAGGGAGATTATGAAACAGGGGGATGTGAGCGGATTTAATGGAAAAATGACCGGTAATCTGGGAATAACTCATGAAAAGTGTTAAGAAAGAGGGGTTTTACCACTGTATGCATAATCATTCAACCGAAATATGCTCTTTACTTTAAGGAGAAAAATTACAGAATTTCTCTTTAAAATCTCAAATGGACGAAGGAATGGCAAGAAGAAGCAGGAGATAATCAATTCTTTATAAGACAGTAGTGAAAGCAGATAAAAATTCAAGAATGCTTCAGGGAAACATCGTAACAGTTGTGTAAGCTTGATTTTTATTGACTAGCGATGCTTTGCAGGAGTGTCATTGTGGAAGAATTGATCCAATCATCCTATTTTGACCAAATTAACTAAAAGATGGTAGGAAACAAAATCATGGCAGAAGTAGAATTGCAAAAATTAAAACAACAGAAATAAAAGACAGAATTGAAAAATTAGCAAGAAAAGTTTTAACACAGGAATCAGAAGTCAAACTATTGTAAAGCGGAAAAGAGAAGCATAAAAATGAAAGCAGAGCTAGGCTACTAGTATATAGAAAATCTAAGAAACATTAGAACTTTTCATGTTGGTCCCTCGCAATGTTTCAAGCGAGAACCGTTAGTGTTGTAGGAAAACAATTGCTCATGTAAATCCCTTAGAATGTAAAAGTTAGTATCTAGGACAAAATCAATTTTGAAAGGACCCAAAAATAACGCTTGGAACTCTAAGGTAATTATCAGCCCCTTAACACATATGATTAAATCATCGAGGTAGATATGGATGTTGATCAATTCATCAAGAGTTGTGTGTATAGGCCTTTTAAAAGAAATACTTACATCAGGTAAGCCAGAAAACATGTATTTATAAGACATGGTACCCCAAGTAGTGGTAAGAGTGGTTTTGTGAGCATCTACGCTTTTTTCCCTTAGTTTTATCATAAATCAAAAAACTGTCAAGTAAGGACTTCAACTGTGACTCTACAACCTGCTTTAGAACCATTCCCATATTGAGAGGAGGAACAAGATTTCTCATAATAGCCTGCCTGAAAGTGCGAAAATTTATGCATGTTCTAATATGATCAGTGGTTGTCGAAACAAGTATCCAATTGGAAACCCATTCAGGGTAGACTGGAAAAATAATCCCAATCCTTAAGATATTTTCCAACTCCTTTTGAAAAGTTGCTTTAAATGCAGAGTTAATAGGCCCTTGTTTTTTCCTAGCTGGTTTCATGCCTTCCTTGATGGGAATAGCATGTTGTGTAAGCCTAGGATCAAAACCACGAATATCCTCATAAGACGAAGAAACAAAATCTTGAAATCCACCAAGTATCTTGGCAAACTTCATTTCTTGTTTATCAGAACATTGGGTACTTATTTTAACATTCTTTGAAGATTCGAGTGCCCCAATATTTCAGGAGATGGTTTCACCCACCTTCCTTCTTGACCCCTCTTCTCTCATTTTCTCTTTATTGCTTACATCACTCGACGAAAAAGAACCCACAAGAGGAGTCAAGCCCTTAGTAATCTTGTTGTCTTCTACGAATATAATTTCCTTGGGATTAGGAGGTTCATCTTGAATGAAATCACAAATGATCTCATCGTTAGCGAGGGCCTACCAAGATTCTACATCGTTAGGAATATGTGGACGATATAAATATTGAAAAGAACAATTAAGCCTGTGAGGCAAAGGTTGTTGATTAGGAGAAGTTGCAAAGAAACTAACCGACCAGCCATTGAATTCAACTCCCTCTTGACATGAGTGATGTTGAAATATAATAGGTTCGAGATAAGCACTGAAACAGTTTGGGTATATTGTTTCATCAACTTGTTGGTAGGAGAGTATATCTTACGTACCAGGTTCACAACAAGCTCAGAATTTCTAAAAACTGAAAGGTGACCACAATGGAGATTACAGGTGTTTTCAATGCCTAATAACAAAGCTTCAAATTCAATGACATTGTTTGTACAATCAAACTCCAATCTGTAGGATGAATTATGAATTTTCCCTACAGGGGAAACCAAGATGATGTCGGCCCCATTACCTTCGTTAGAGTGTGAACCAAAAAATTGCATGTGCCACACATCGTCATCTAAATCGATTTGTTCCAAAGGAATATTATCCTCCTCAGCAACTATGGAATACACTCCTAGTTCCTCTTCGATATAGTTTACATTAGGCTATGGAACACTCTCTATGTAGGGTGAAATCCTTCCCTCTCTAAGGAATATAATGTTCTTACCATTCCGAGGTAGGGATAAGTGTGTCTCATCGAGTGAGAGGTATCCACCTGTTAATTCTTTCCAATATCTTCCCAAGATAATTGAGTAATTTCTTAAAGGCATCTCAATTACTTGAATGTTGAGGGTTGTCCTTATTTCAGGATGGGCACATAAAAATAAGGTCACATATTTAATCTCACCTATGGTTGTTTGTTGTAGACTAGTATAGGAGAGAATGCTTCTGGCATTTTCATTTGTACAGGACAAGCCTAGCTCTTCCATAATAATCTTTGACATCATGCTTGGGCCTGAACCGCCATCAATGAGGAAACAATGGACACTCTTATCCATAATCTTTACAGAAATATAA
>ML796533.1:429410-508489 GCA_009831015.1 Picea engelmannii
CATGGTATCTAAAGTTATGTACACCTAATTTATTTACATATGAATCCTCTTCGTTTACCTCTTCAGAAAGATTGGCTACAACGAAATCTTTTCCTTCCATGAATTGTTTCAGATGCATCTAGTGTTCAGGGATGACAACCATGTCCAAAAGGGTTTCATCGGCTTTGATGTTGGCCAACTGATTCAAGATATTGTATTTGGAAGAGGGGAGAGGAGAGGTTGTTCCTTTACTATTAGGAACCTTAGGAACCTGAACAATAGCAGTGGGTGAGGATGAGCTTGGGCTAGAAGGATTGCGGGGAGGATCAAATTCTCCCTTGGGAGCATAGGCTTTGTTCCTAGTATTGATGACCATGACATCTTCTGTCTCTGCAAAATCTAGGACAATGATAGTATCTTCTGGTCTCTTACCAAAGATCTTATCTCTGGCACTCTTCTTTACCTCACATGTGGTTTCCTTGTGGTGTTCCTCAAAGAAGTTACACCAACTTCAAGGAAAGATAGCTTTAGGATGAAAATTATTTTCAACCAGATTTCTAAAGGGAGGTGCAGAAGAGGATGAAGCTCCAGGCGTGAGAGGAGAGACATTTCCTTTCTGCTCATACGTTATCATATGATTTTTCATGTCTTGTACTAGCTATAAAAGGGCATAAATGTATGTCTGTCTAAACAATTTTCCTTGGGGAAGACCAGTTCTTTCAAGTTGTTCCTCATACTCTGAACAAGCATGCAAAGAGGAACTGAGATTATCAATGGATTTTTCCTCAAGCTTATGACGGTATGGGGAAGGTAATGAATGAAATCGGCTTGGTTCTGAGGACAGCTGAGTTTAGGGATTTGATTGTATAACTTGGTGAAACACAAGTTGAAGGACTTGATGGTCTCACCATCCTTATAGGTGACGCTATTGCATTCCCTTAACTTCTTGGCTGGGATTTTAGATTTCCCATAAGTGGATCAGAACCAATAGATTAACTCTTCCCAAGTAGACAAAATATTAGGAGGAAGGTCAAAGAAATCGGTCGCAACATTTCCTTCCAAGGAATTGACGAATAATCACATGAAAGTATCATTGTTATTGGCTCCTATGTATGACAAGCATTAGAAAACACCACCAGGTGTTCGTTTGTAGTGGCAGTGTAACACTCTTTCATTTGAAACTATAATGCCCCCTTTCCATCAGTCGGGCAGGTGCTACTTCGCGGAATAACAATCTCATGCTTAATTATATATATATATATATATATATATATGACATGCATTTAAAACAGGTTTAACACATTTAAACTTAGAGTGAGCATAAGAATTATTGTTATTATAAATAATCAATGGCTTTAACATTAATTCATATGCACAACAGAGTACATGATAATTATAAATACACAGACATGCAGTAACATAATTGAAACATCATCTGGTACTTATCTTTGAAAATGGTGGTAATTCCACCAACCAAGTGTAGGCCTTCCACGAACCTCCAAGCCTTAGACCGCGTTGCTCATCACTCTCAGTAGTAGGTCACCCCCGATTTGGGACTAAGATCCTCCCCAAGGAAAGGAATCCTAGGCTAGGCTGAGGTTACAGGGAAAACACACGGGCACAAGGAAGGAATTCTCTCCCAGGAACCACTCATACTCACTGCCCACAGGCTCTCCTTCCCCACATGATTGTTCCACCCCAGGAGTATACACCTTCTCTATCACCTAGACAATCCTTCAGCTACTAACCTCCCTTGCCTTGGGTTTCAGAAATAGGCCGAACTAGAATTCTCTGAGCTCTGCGACAGCTACAGGGTTCCTTCCAGGAGCTCTATCCTTCCTTAGTACACTCTCTCACCTGGAGAGATTCGCTCACAGGTCAAGCAACCTATTCTTCCAACTTCAACCACCTCTCTCACTTGGAGAGAGTGTTGTACAACTGGCCAACAAGCCACACAGTGTCAACACTACATGTCCACCACAATCAATAGGAATTCAGACACAAACACCCATGGGTAGCAACAGACAGGTGCAACAGCATAACCAGACCTAGCAGGGACGAGACACTTCCATTTTCTCAATCCAGAAGCATGGGATAGAATCTCTCTGGTTCTTAGGGATGCATGATGAGTTTTCCACGCAGGGGTCGACTCATAATTAACGGTTCACAACCGAAGGGGTGTACTAGCCTTCCAGAAGAAAATATAGACACAGGCCTTTTTGTTTTAGAGCACACGAGGGTATCCCTTACAGAGGTCGGATAGGTTCATACTCAAACGCTCTGATAGAATGGAGGAGGAACCCCCAACATGGCTCATCTCATCCATTTTATTTGCATGTGCGTGGGTTGACACTTGTCACCCATGCAACTGTATGCATTCCTTCAGCATGTGTTCCTTCCATTTGGAAGTTGTTTTTCCTTCCAAAAGAACTTAGGATAAAACATATTATTCACATGTCTTTTGGAATAATATTAAAATATTATTCCCAAGGACCTAAGCCCCCTAGGCTCAACACTTAGTCCATTTTCCCACCTTCCAACCCCTAATCCCTTGCCCACTCTGTGGAATCTTAGTCCCCCATCACGCATTCATCATGGTCGGTCTACACGTGGTGGTGTTTATATTTAATTACTGTTCCACATAAATACGGGTACAAAATCAAGCTCTTGGCCTTCAACACTTAGGCTCTCTAGCCTAACAATCACATAAACCCACTAGCTTATCTAAACTTGTCTCACCATCCTATAAAACATATTTAAAATTCATTTCATAAACAATATTTACAATAGGGCTCGACCTTGGGGACATTACAATCCCCCTCCCCTTATTTCTGCACTGTCCTCGGTGCAACTTTACACTGCATCTGCAATCTTTTCAAAATTTTCAAAAAGATGCGGGTACTCTGCCCGCATAACATCTTCATGCTCCCATGTTGCATCCCCAGGACCGTACCAGGTCCACTGGACCTTTACAAGCTCTATGGCTCGATTCCAGAGATGTTCGTTTTTCCTGTCCAATATGCGCACAAGATGCACTTGCAGAACACCTTCTGGTTCCACCTGAATCACATTCCAATCTATAACATGATTAGCATCAAGTATATATTTCTTAAGCAGTGAAACATGAAACACATTATGTACAGTCATAGATGCAGGTAATGAAAGCATGTATGCAACTAGCCCAATCCTTTCCAGGATTTCAAAAGGCCCACGGTATCTTGCTGCCAACTTGGCTCAACTTCCCATATTCAAGGAACTCCTGTTAGTTTTCACTTTCAGGAAAACATGATCACCCACTTCGAATTCTCTGTGGGTTCTGCTCTTATCAGCATGACTTTTCTGCCTGTCTTGGGTAGCTTTCAAATTCTGTTTAATTCTTATCATTTGGTCTTCCATCTCTTTGAGCATCTCTGGCCCAACTACTTCTCTATCAGCTGGATTATCCAAACTCATTGGAGTTTTGCACTTTCTTCCATAAAGTGCTTCAAATGGGCTCATCTTCAATGATGCATGATACTCATTATTGTAGGAGAATTCTACCAAATGCAGGTAGTCTTCCCATCTTGATGGTTTGTCCATCATGTACATTCTCAGCATGTCCTCTATTACTCTATTCACCCTTTCTATCTGTCCATCAGACTCAGGATGATACGTTGTACTAAAATTCAGATTCATTCCAAATCCTTTAAACAATCCTTTCCAGAAATTCGAGGTGAATTTCGGGTCCCTATCAGACACAATTGTCTTAGGAATTCCGTGCAAGCATGCCACTTCTTTTAAGAAGCTATCAGCAACATCTGCTTCCTTGTGAGTGGTTTTTAGTGGAATAAAATGGGCATCTTTTGTAAGCTTGTCCACCACCACCATGATCGAATCATGTTGCTTGCTCGTTCTGGGCAATCCTGTAATAAAATCCATCGTCACCACTTCCCACTTCCACTCAGGAATGGGTAAAGGATGCAACAACCCTACTGAGTGCCTATGCTTAGCCTTAACTTTCTGGCACTCCATACATCTGGCAATGTATTCAGTGATTTCTCTCTTCATACCCAGCCAAAAATAATGGCTCTTGACTGCTACCACAGTCTTCTGATATCCTGGATTTCCAGCATAAGTCACTTTATGAATTTCTTTTAGAATCGCAAGTATCAAATCCTGGACATTGGGTACATGAACTTTGTTTTTGTACAGAAGTATTTCATCAGCTTCCAAGGTGTAACTTTCCTCTTTCTGTGGTCTCTCACATTGTTGTATCTTTTCTACCAAGTCTCTGTATTGGAAATCGACACTTGCAACTTCCAAAATTCTATTGTTAATATCCGTCCTGTACATGCTAATGGTTTTAGCATGCAATTCATGCACCTTTTTGTTGATTGCATCAGACACCTTGTTTCCCTCCCTTTGATATGCTTGATATCAAAGTCATATTCACACAGAAACTCCAACCACCTGCTTTGTCTAGCGTTTAAGGTTGGCTGCTCAAATAAATATTTCAGACCATGGTGGTCTATTCTCAATTCAAATCTTCTTCCCATGAGGTAATGTCTCCATTTCCTCAGAGTGTGGACAATTGTTGCCAACTCCAAATCGTGAGTGGCATAATTATTTTCATGCTCTTTCAATTTCCTGGACTCATAACAGGTTACAAATCCATCTTGGCTGAGAAATCCTCCCAACCCTTCCTTACATGCATATGTACACACCATGAAATCCATATTTGGATTTACAATTCTAAGGATTGGAGCGCTAGTTAACAGCTATTTCAATCACTTGAAACTCTCTTCACACTCTTCAGTCCACTGAAACTTTTTCTCCTTCCTTTGCAAGGAAGTGATAGGGTGAGCTATCTTTGAGAACCCTACAATAAACCTTCTATAATAGCCCGACAGACCCATAAAGGATCTAACTTCTATCACATTCCTTGGCACTGACCATTCTCAGATGGACTCAACCTTCTCAGGATCCACAGTGATCCCTTCTTCTAAAATAATATGTCCCAAGTAATGGATTTGTCTTTGGTAAAATGAGCATTTGCTCAAGTTGGCATATAGTTGGTGTTCTCTCAACACTTGCAGCACCATCCTCAGGTTTTTTTCATGCTCTTCCTCTGACTTGGAATACACGAAGATTTCATCTAGGAAGACTATGACAAACTTGTCTAAATAGTTCCTAAATACACCATTCATCAAGCACATAAAAACAGCAGGTGCGTTTGACAGTCCAAACAGCACCACTGTGAACTCGTAATGATCGTACCTTGTTCTAAAGGCAGTCTTGTTGATATCCTCATCCTTTATTCTTACCTGGTGATATCCTGATCTGAGATCTATCTTCGAAAATATTTTTTCGCCCTTCAACTGATCGAAAAGATCATCAATCCTCAACAGAGGATACTTGTTCTTGATAGTTACCTTGTTCAACTGTCAGAAATCAATGCACAACCTCAACGTCCCATCCTTCTTCTTCACGAACAAGACTGGGGCACCCCAAGGTGACACACTGGGGTGAATGTACCCCTTCTTCAGAAGCTCTTCGAGCTACAATTGCAACTCTTTCAGCTCTGGCGTACTCATTCTATAAGGAGATTTCGACACCGAAGCTGCTCCAGGCATCAAATTTATAGAAAAATCAATGTCTCTCTTCGAAGGTAGTCCAGGTACCTCCTGAAATACATCCTTGAACTCTATGAGTACCTCATGGTCTCCAATATTTGAGACTTCATCTATGGATGCTTCCTCCACACAGGCTGCAAATAATTGAGAGCCTTTCCTGTAACACTTCTTCAAGTGCATGGCTGAGATTTCTCTAACAGCCACAGCTCTGGGAATTCCTTGGACTGTTTTCCAATTTTCCTCCTCATCCAGGCATGTAAACCTCTTGTTATGACAGTCTAGGAGGGCATGGTGCTGGTCCAACCAGTCCATCCCAATTAAGCAGTCATAAGAGCCTAAAGGCAGAACATTCAATTCATCCTTCGTGCTCAATCCATTCATGTCTATCAAACAGGATTTAACCAATTCAGTGACCTTCCTCTTGGTTCCTGTAGCCAACTACATTAACCAATACCTTTCATGTTTTCTTCTTGATAAATGCAAATTATCCACCACCCTAGGATCTGCATAACTATGGCTATCCCCAGAATCAATTAAAATAATAAATGGTCGGTTGTTGATCATACCTTCCACTTCAATCATGTGCGATTGAAATTCTTCTTTCTTGTTGTCTAGGGATGCATAGATCCTTGGAATCCTGCTGCCCATATCCTCCACTGTTTCAGCTTGTTGAACATTGTGGACAGTTCTCGCTTTATCTTTTCTATGGGGGAAGTCCCTGTACCTATGGTTCCCTTTACAGCCCCAACACTCCATAGGTGGTAGTCTGGGAATTTGCTCACCCACTTCATCCTTCTTGGGCTCTCTGAAATATGGTTGTCCCTGAGGACTGTTTCTGAAAAAGGGAGGCTTGTTTCCCTTCTACCTCTGCTCTTTCCTGAACTTATTCTGATCATCCCAAGCCTTCTGAAAGGTAGGCTTTTCTTTCTACTGTTCATATAAGAATTTATCCCTTCTTATTGTTTCTTCCATAGTCTTAGGATCATCATACTGAATCTTGTCACCAATGGAAGGTGGCAGTCCACTCAGATACCTATGAATCTTGACAGCCTCATCTTTGATGAATGGAACATACTTTAGTAGTTCCAAGAAACTTCGTTCGTATTCATCAATGGTCATGCTTCCTAGCTTGAGTTCGAAGAACTCCTTCATATTTCTGTCATAGTATCTTTTAGTCAGGTATTTCTTCTCGAAATACCTCTTGAACTCCTTCCAAGTGATATCTTTCTCACTAATGTGTTGCACCTTCACAAACTGATCCCACCACATGGATGCGTTTCCCTTCAATTGATACATCACAATTCTTCCTTCTACATGAGAGGAATAATTCTGCAGTTGGAAATATTTCCTCATGCCAAGAAACCATGTTTTGACATCTTCCTCCTTCTTATGTTCTCCATCAAACATTAGAGGCTTGGTCTTGTTCATCTCCCCTTTCAATTCATCCACTCCAGATCTTCGGTGTTTTCTGGTAGGGGACGGGTTTGAACTATTGTTCACTTCCCTGTTGGAATTCTTTGGGGAGTGACGATGATGTCTGCTACCACTCCTCGATCTTCTTCTTCTCTCAGGGGTCCTACGACTCTCTGTCTTGCTTGAGCCACTCCCCTTCTCCAAATTCCTTTCTATTCTTTCCAGGCTCTTCAACATTTTTAAGTTGAATTCTCCCTGTTGATCCCTAACCCTCATGAGCTTTTGGCTATCATCTCGGCGAGCCTAGGCATCTTTCTGAAATCTTTCAATGAGTTTCATCATATGTCCTTCCTTATCCATCTCTTTTCCGTGCCCATTAGAGTTTGATCCTTTGACTCCCAAGTTGACATCCCTTCCTACCCTTTCGTCCTCTTTTTCGGAGGCAATCTGTACCTTTTTCCATTTCTATACTTAGCGTAGATTCATGGTTTACCTTACACTTGTTGAACTCTTCACACACAATGTGAAATCAACCGAAGTTTTTCAGGCCCTTAAACCTTCAAGAAACTTACAACACTCATAAACCAACATGAACAAGAAAAACGTTTCGATTCCATTAAGTTTTCTAAGCTCTGTTTGGCTCTACAAATTTTGGGACTTCTAGTTTTGGGGTCTTGGTCCACGAGACTCTCATACTCGCTTTTGGGTGATAGCTCCCTCTTTCTCCCTACCCTCGTAACTAAAGGCACCTTTCACAACTTCACGATCTCGCGAGTTTGCGAGTCGAAGACCCTCGACTCTTCTTCCTCCAAACGTCGATACCCGAGATACGATACGGGTATGGCTCCCTCCTCGCTAGCACCTCCTACGTATAACCATAGGCTAGGGCTAAGTGATAGAACCTTTCACAAATCACATCTTCATGATTTGGAGTGTTGAGCCCTCGTGCTCCTCCTTTGCGAATCCTAAAATCCCGATTTACTTTACCCTCCAGGCTCACATAGCACAACTGTCTCCACATCTACAGTGGTGAGTGGCACCCTCAGGAGGGTCCACGTTATCTATGGTGACATCATTGGGTCCCACCATGCTCACTTTTCTTTTATCCCACTGGCACGTGGTACACACCCATGTGTCCACATCCATTCCAAGTGAAATCCAACAATTAGACCTTTCTCAAATCTACGACGTAGATCCTTTAGGCGTTTTGGGCATCGGGAGTTCATGCCTCCAAAACTCTTGAAATTTTGTTTGCCAAAATCCCAAAATTACTGTCTACCCCTCCACTTGATCCAACGGTTAAGTTCCTATCTTACAATCTATGGTGTAGATCGTTTCGAAATTTCGGGGTTCGCTATTTCGTGACTTGTGAAAACAAGGTTCTTCCCTTTTGGTTTTATGGGTGCTGAAACGCCGTCCGACAGCCACGTGTTCCCCCCAATGGATGGTCTCGACGAATTTGGGGTTTCGCGTATCGGGATTTCCACGTTCTTGTGCAACTCCAAAGGGTTTTTAAACCCTGCGCACGTTTTCCAGATCTGACGGTCATGAGGGTTCTCCTTTCCCCCAACAGATCCTATGGCTCTAATACTTCTGGTGTGGAATCCTCTCTCCCTGTGGCCAGATACCACATTGACTGTGATTTCATAACACCGCTACACCTCCTGAGCTTGGTAACACGGTCCAGTAACTCCTTGGCACTCAGGATCATTCAAAGGTCCTAAATTGGTCCTCCAAACACAATTTATCCTCAACCCCTCGGTCCAAATACCACTCAACTGGACCATCTAGGCTCAGCATTGAAACCTTGGCTTTGATACCATATTGTAACACTCTTTCATTTGAAACTATAACGCCCCCTTTCCATCAGTCGGGCAGGCACTACTTCATGGAATAACAATCTCATGCTTAATTACACACACACACACACACACACACACACATATATATATATATATATGACATGCATTTAAAACAGGTTTAACACATTTAAAATCAAAGTGAGCATAAGAATTACTGTTATTATAAATAGTCAATGGATTTAACATTAATTCATATGCACAACAGAGTACATGATAATTATAAATACACAGACATGTAGTAACATAATTGAAACATCATCTGGTACTTATCTTTGAAAATGGTGGTAATTCCACCAACCAAGTGCAAGCCTTCCACTAATCTCCCAGCCTTAGACCGTGTTGCTCATCACTCTCAGCAGTAGGTCACCCCCAAGCTGGGACTAAGCTCCTCCTCAAGGAAAGGAATCCTAGGCTAGGCTGAGGTTACAGAGAAAACACACGGGCACAAGGAAGGAAATCTCTCCCAGGAACCACTCATACTCACTGCCCATAGACTCTCATTCCCCACATGCCTGTTCCACCCCAGGAGTATGCACCTTCTCTGTCACCTAGACAGTCCTTCGGCTGCTAACCTCCCTTGCCTTGGGTTTCAGCAACAGGTTGGACTGGAATTCTCTGAGCTCTGCGGCAGCTACAGGGTTCCTTCCAGGAGCTCTCTCCTTCCTCAGTGTACTCTCTCACCTGGAGAGAGTCACTCACAGGTCAAGCAACCTGTTCTTCCAACTTCAACCACCTCTCTCACCTACAGAGAGTGTTGTAATACTGCCCAACAATCCACACAGGGTCAACACTACACGTCCACCACAGTCAACAGGATTTCAGACACGAACACCCCCGGGCAACAACAGACAGGTGCAACAACATAACCATACTTAGCAGGGATAGGACACTTTTGTTTTCTCAATCCGACAGCATGGGATAGACTAGCTCTAGTTCTCAGGGATGCATGATGAGTTGTCCACGCAGGGGTCGACTCAGACTTAACGGTTCACAACCGAAGGGGTGTACTAGCCTTCCAGAAGCAAATATAGACACAGGCTTTTTTGTTTTAGAGCGCACGAGGGTATCCCTTGCAGAGGTCAGACGGGTTCATGCTCAGACGGTCCGGTAGAATGGAGGAGGAACCCCCAGCACGGCTCATCTCAGCCATTTTATTTGCATGCGCCTGGGTTGACACTTGTCACCCATGCAACTGCATGCATTCCTTCAACATGCGTTCCTTCCATTCATAAGTTGTTTGTCCTTCCAAAAGAAATTAATTTAAAACATATTATTCACATGTCTTTTGGAATAATATTAAAATATTATTCCCCAGGACCTAAGCCCCCTAGGCTTAGCCCCTAGGCTCAACACTTAGTCCATTTTCCCACCTTCCAGCCCCTGATCCCTTGCCCACTCTGTGGAAGCTTAGTCCCCCATCACTCATTCATCATGGTCGGTCTGCACGCGGCGGTGTTTATATTTTATTACTGTTCCGCATAAATACGGGTACAAAATAAGGCTCTCGGCCTTCAACACTTAGGCTCTCTAGCCTAACAATCACATAAGCCCACTAGCTTATATAAACTTGTCTCACCAGCCTATAAAACATATTTACAATTCATTTCATAAACAAGATTTACAATAGGGCTCGGCCTTGGGGACATTACAGACAATGTTATTTCCTGAAAGCCTAGGAAGATGCTCTTTAAATTTAGTAAGTGGATGAGTAGCAGGTGCTAGGTTAAGAGGAGAGGAGTCATGCCACGGTGTCGTTGTGGCATCTTCTTTAAACTGAAAAAGCCCATACTTTTTAATGACTTTGGTGGGTTTTTTGGTAGATTGGATAGGGATATGGTGGCTATATAAGCTACCAATCACTGACAAAGATGAATACTAAGAATATGAATCACTTCCAGTGCCACTAGAGCCACCACTAGATGCCATCCTGTGGATGATAGATGAGGGAAATAAAGACAAACTGGATGAATCAGACAAAGTTCTCCTTAGAGCACATTGTTGGGTAGATAACACAATGTTCCTTCTTCCTATTTCAGAAATAGGATTGATTTATGGTGATAAGCCTCTTCTTCTTATAGAAGCACAAGAGTCTAAGGATATGAAAGAAAGGCCAACATTGAAGAACGATAAGGTTACTGTTGATTTTTAGGTTGTCTACGTCTAGCTTCAAATCATTCTTGAGCACTAATATCTCGTTCAATTTCTGCTCAAGAATGGTTAAGCTCAGCACTAGTATTGGCAGTGTCTAAAATTGTATTAAACATATTCAAAGAAATGTTGGTCTAATCTTGAAGACCGGGCTCAATATTGGGTTGTCTTGCAACAGACACAGTCATTAAGAAAGAAAATAGTCAAATAATCAATATCAAAAAAATATATGTATCGATGAAAGTCGAGTATAAGAATTAACCAGAGAGATATCTAAGATCTCCCCAGTATGGTCGCCAAATAAATGTTGAGGAAAAGATATGAAATGATCTTACTCAAGCATTTTCAAATTCTACTTGGCTAAAGAAAAATAGATGGGAATATCACCCTATGTTTATAGCCAAAAAAAATAGCATCCTAACTCACAAGTATTTATTACAAGTGCTTAGGCTAGTATTTTATAAATCAAAAATCTTGCTCGAAATTCACTTTTTATATGATTTTCTGAATATAACAGTTGCTTAAATAAATGTAGAAATATAATTAAGGACACCAATATTATAATCAATACCGATGATACATAAATAAATCCTTTATTTCATTCCACTTCACCAAAGAGTCATTCTCTTTACAAAACTTCATGCAGAAATTTCATACCAAAGTCAAACTTAGACATCCCCGATGGAACATACAAAAGGACCTATGATATAAAATCAAAAATGAACTCTAAAAGTTGGATCAACTTGCCACATATTGCTGCCCACTCGACTCTGCACAATAGCCTTTGCCAGTCATGAAAAATAATTCACAAACAGACAAGTCTACACAGACTATCAAAGATAGATCAACACCTCTGAAAAACAAGTGTCTAAATGATGTAATTTAGCCCTGAATGTTGTTGTCTATAATAAGACCCCGTTATCATAAAAAATAATTAGGCTTGTGATAAATTAAGGAATGAATGAAAACTAAACTATCTCAACATAAACTCAAAGAGAAAACCTTAATATGCTTCTCCTTCTATCCTCCTCTTGTTCTTCCCTTTCCTTTTTCTTTTAAGCAAATTAGAATTGGTTGAAGTAGTTGAACTACCTCATTAGTTAAGTTAACTAAACACTCAACCAATTTTTTAGTTAGGGGGAAAAGTAATAATCATAATAAGGGTTATAAATAAATAATAACTAGTAGGTGGGACCCCTTGTGACTCCCTTTAGCTCTTAACAATCATAACATAACTAGTTAATTAAGCAAAACACCCCTCCTTCTGACTCACATCATCACATTAACATTTGACAATTTAGCTCATTGATATTTGAAATTATTTTCAAAAAATATGTTTCTCATATATCCAAAGAAAACATGTTGTCCAAAACTTTTGAAGTCAACTGTTATGAACAATAAATAACATAAAAACTCAAAATCTATATTTCCCACTCTGAGATGCAATCTTTCCTTGATTGTTGTTGTCACCCTTCGATTTTTCTGAATTTTCCTTTGGCTGCTCTGAGCCCTTAGGCCCAATCTCGTTGATTACGTGAGAACGATCATCCCTCAAATGCATCTAGGAAGACACAAATTTATCAGAGCCATTGGAGGGTGAGGGAGGGGCAGCAATTTCTTTTCCTTTGTCAAGGGCATGGTGGGCCTCATTTTTCAACCTTTTTCTAGCATGAGAGGAATGTATTGGTGAGTGACCAGGTGCAGCTTGGACAATTAGGTTAATAGGTGGTGGAACAGGTAAGGACAAATTGGGCCAGCCATGATGTTGGGAGACATTCGGGTGGACAATCTCTTGCCATCCGTCATTTTTGGGAAACTAAGGTTGCAATGAGACATGAGGGGGCACAAGAATACCAGAGGCTTGTGGATCTTGGAAGGGAGGCCTTTAGGCCTAGGTTGGACCACTCCTTGCCCAATCCAATTGAAAAATCCAGCCTAAAACAATTGGCCTAACTCTTGTGAGTCAGCGTCAAAGTGTATGGAGAACCCTGGCCTTCTTGGGCCTCTTTTCCAATTACCTCTCCCTCAGTTGCCTCTGTCATGGCTATCTCAGCTGAAAAATCTCATTCCTTCATGCATGATTGATCAACAAATAGTCCTTTTAACAACCATACATGAAAACTCTTTAAAAATATCAAATAGATTTTGGCTCAGCAACATATCAGACTCATGCAATCCTATCCATACAAATTTTTAACTGTTGTCAATGAGCAGGGGGTTAACATAAGGTCCAGGGATATGCGATGGGTTTGTATTGAGCGAAAGATGATATAATGAGGGGGAAAATAACACGGTTACTGCTCAAAGACAACAAACAATCAACTATAATGCAAATTGATGAAAATATCATTGTAATCCAATCAGGAACTTGCAACTTCAAACTGCTTCAATACAAAATTCCTCTTGACTATAATTGAATTTTAGAACAGGGAGTGAAAAATGAATGTGAGAAGGTGAGGGGGTTGTAATTAGAGGAAAGAGAAGTAATGGTGGGGAAAGAGAGTGGGTATTTTTCATAAAATTAATTAATTAATCCATACAATCATTCCAAATCAATGTAATAGATCAACACCAACCAAAATGTTGATTGTGCCAAAAGAACAACTACTGTGTAAAATTTAAACAATCCTGTGCATTAACTTGCTCAATGTTCGTAGTCAATTTGTAACAAAGTGTCACCAAAATAAGACAGTATGAATTTCACAACAACCTGTATAGGAGCTCTTCTCTTCTCATTTATCCATTTAACATTTAAAACAATTTCCAAATGAATACATAGTTAATTACTTCCACTCTGTTCAGTGTCAACTCAACCACTTCTCACGAATTATTTCAATGATCATATACAATTCAAAAGTTGTGCTCGATTTTGTCTCTTAATTCATTTAATAATTGAATTGCAATGAGGTTATACTGTCACAACACCCGTGCCTATCACTGTTAAAATGCATGATATTCATTAAACATACATAGTGGGCAGCCAACACAATAAACCATATTTAAATTGCAATGATCCAGACTAGCCATTTAAACACACAGACAACAATCACCACTTCAACTCACGCTATGTTGTGGAATACACAAACCATTCGACAAATGCAAGTGCATTTCTGTGACTGTAGAGGTTCAATTTTCTTTGACTCTAAACATTCAAAATGTTGGGCTATCCCTCCAATACAATGAGGCAACAACAACATACCCGATCTCATAACACAAATGATCAAATTGCAACAAATCCATGTTTAAAAACTCTGTGACTATCTCTCATGGCACAACCAATAATAACCATAGCATACACAATTGATGTCCATACCATAATCACCACGATTGAAATACTTCCATGGCAATTAAACACATAGTCATAATAATCAACTACTCAACCTATCATGTTGTAGGAACGCCACACATACCCACACATCATGCACGAAGCAATGGTGTGACTTAATCAATTAAAAATAGTGTTGGGTTATCAATTCAATGATAACAAGGACAACGACTGTGTACTCAATTTAACAACATTCCAATCAACCATGTTGAGATTATCCATTTAATTATAACAACAAATGCAGTAAATAGATACCAAAACCATCACCACTGTCACATAATCAACGGGGTGAGTCAGTAATCAACTCTGTCGAAAATACACCACCAACCCATAACAACCAACAGTATATCCGAAAGGCCATAACGGTCCCCTCTATCACCACTCGGGCTTGAGAAATCAAGGGTTTTCTCTGTCGACCAACACTGGGAGGCTAGAGTCGACTCCTCTCATTAGTGAAAACTTTCGAGACGAACGATGCACATGCATGGTATACCACAATTTTCTTTATGGATAGGGTGACAATTCCCATGACAGGAGGGGATATGAACAAAGGAGCAAGGCTCCATTTTGGCCCTGTAACGACACTTAGAACATGTAGGGTATAACCCTCATGGCCCTCCTAGCCAACCAACTAACAACGCTGAAATGAAATAGAGCCAAGAAGAAGCAATATAACCCACTACGTGACCATTAGTAGCATGAACAACCCAATACCCAAGTGAATAATGTGCAGTGACACAAGGGGCTTCCAACCCATTAAACCCCATAAAATCCAAAGACTAGGTATGGTGATACGAATGTGTGAAGACAACCAACCACTCTAGACCAATTGAAACCCTCCAACTAAAACCAACAAGGATGAAAGAGAACCTTTATGGTTACTAACGATCAGAATGACCAATAAAACTATTACTTCAAACTTCATTGCAATAAAAAAAAAACACCAACGATTCATTCCATAAAAATATCACCAATTAACATAGTTTCCTGACTCAAGGAAAGCACAAACCCATACATACCGAGCCACTATCTATTTCATAACCAGAGAAAATTCATGGATGGAAAAAAAAGGCATACCTGTAACCCAGAGTGATGCAGGAGCATCGTTATCAAATCAAAACAAAGCGGACGCAAAAGTAAAGTCGACACATCAACGCATTGAAAGAGCCAAACCGACTCTTAACCAACTTGGTAGCGGTGTGGAGATTTTTTGAATCTCTCATTAATTAATTAGATGTATGTAAAGTCAGGCCACTATTTTGAACTGTCGGATCATTGTAAATCCTTACACGACCGTAATATATTACATGTGTAGGATATTATCCCGTATTAGTCATTAGGTTGCATTAATTAAGATGAGTAGGTAACCGCTTGAGTAGAGTGTGATAGAATTTAGATAGAAGGAAGAAGAGCGAGGAAGCTCTGGGTCCTTAGACAAGTTTTCATTGTATTTTTGTAAGAGAAAGAAGTTGTAATCATGTATTTATTTCTGAAATCAATAGAACAAAGAAAATTTATCCAATTGTACAGTGTTGATACTATTTTATAGTTTTACTGTTGTTATGTGTTTTGTGGATGTATGATGTTCATAGTGAAAGAGTCAATTTATGAAGAATTGAATAAGTTTCAATTATTTTCTCTTCTGTAAGTTATGCAAGGAGTGCGTGTGAGAGTGTATTTTTCGACTCAAAGCTCAGAAGAGATAGCGTGGAACTTTTGTATGCAGAGTATGCATATTAAGCGTAGGGAGTTCGTATGCGAAGTCTTTGACTTGGAGAAATAACTTGGGGTTTTTCTCATAAGAAGTGCAGAGTTCAGTTGCAAGGAGTGCACATGACTAGAAATCGACTAAGTGTCAAAGAAATCCTTTAGAAGAAGAATTTGCGGAAGTTGAACAAGATAAAGGGTTAATATCTATCCAAGAGGATTCGAAGGAAACAAGGACCATTGATTTAAGGAGGGATACACATCATGATGCAAACCCCCACCTCAGCAAGGTCTGTTTGACCTCCCGGCCTTTGGATCTTCCTATTCCCCTGAGCCGAAATGACTCCTTAGTCCCCTCTAGAACCTTCAATGCATATAAAAGCACGGGTCCTTCTAGAAGTTATGCTAGCGCGAACAAGGACTAAGCGTGAACCTCTACTCCACGTGACCACCGGTGTGACCACTGACTTAACCCAAATGTCTCTTCAACTTCACGACTTCGCATTTTGTGATTTCAGGATTTCTGCTACGAGTCACCCCAACTCCTTCGATTCCCGAAACCCCGAAATGGGCTAACCTCCGACCAAATCCTAGGGACTCTTCTCCCCTTTTACTGAAGTCCAAACTCATGACTTCTTTACCACGGATCAATGACCTTGAACCTCCCACGATCTGATGGTTCAAATTCTTGTTTCGCGAAGTCAGGACTTCACAACTCGAGACTTCTGGGTAGTCATTTCCTCCACATTCCCAACTCTCTAAATGTTGAAAATCCAATCACCAATCAACGACTCTCATTGACCCAGATCTAACGATTTCTATCTCTCCTGATCTTGTGAGTGTTGAAATATGCTCAATCTTATCCTCTTCATTGATCTACTAGATCCAACGATCTATAGAAAAATTAGTGTTCCTCCCTTTGATAATTCTAACCGTCTGTTCAGGTCCTCAAGACTCCTACCCAAATAACTTGGCGTCCTTCCTCCTGAGCTTGGTTTCTGGGAGGTGACTTTGACCCTCGTTTGTCCTCTGGACTTTCCAAGTCTCTATCCCTCATGATATTTATTCTTCACTGCAAACTCAAGTATTTTAATGGATTCTTTCATGCACTCCTTGCGACCTTCACAATAACCTCTGATTATCTGAACTCTCCAACTCTATGCACTCCTTATGATAG
This sequence comes from Picea engelmannii, assembly GCA_009831015.1. Lineage (NCBI taxonomy): Eukaryota > Viridiplantae > Streptophyta > Pinopsida > Pinales > Pinaceae > Picea > Picea engelmannii. The sequence continues at coordinate 446,634 of ML796533.1, forward strand.
AATTTATTCAACCACTCACTTGGTTGCTAAAGTATAAGACTTCAACCTGGCCTGCGGACACCTTGCATGGCTCTGTGCTATATTTTCACTTCTGATGGTATAAGAACAACTCTATCTCTCCTGAGCTTTTATGAGGTAAAACTCATAATCTCGTAAATGCACTCCCTAAGGACCTTCACTGCACTCCTTGCAGAAATTCTCAGGACGAGCAGAAATTAAAACTTATACTCTCCTTTTCATAGACTTCATACATTTAACATGAAATCATACACATAAAGCATTTAAAAAAAATGCTTAACAAAGCATATAAGAAAACTGTAAACATATCATTCAATAGATGCAAACAGTAATCATAACAACACCATGAAATTGAGTCAAAGAATTCTTATATTAACTCAAGTGCTTCTGTACATGGTTTCTATAGCAACAACTATCTGCTTATACAACTTCTACAGTCTCTATTCTTCTCTTATCTCCTATGATCTCTTGATCTACTCTTACAATTAGAATAATGATACACATACATCTATGAGGGATATTGCTTGAGTTTTCCCTCCTACAACTCTAAGATATCTTATCGAAATAAATACTACAACTACTTTATATTTATTACATTAAATGCCTCAAACTGACAGATGAGAGAAATGCTCAAGATCTGCATTGCAATTTCCAAAACATTTAAGAACAATTATGTCCTCCCAGCTATTACATTAATGTTTCATTTTTTTAATTTCAAAACATCTTCAAAATCTGCGTTGGTGCATATCCAACTGTGCTCCACTTGCGCTTTGCTAGTGATGCTCCTGCATCATACTCCTCTGGATGAAAAATTCATGGACTCCTGTCCATGAGCTCCTACACCATCTTTCTGTGTTTCTGGATATCTATTTCACTTTCCCAACTGACATCCTCAATCGGGTGTCCTTTCCACTTTATCAAATATTCAAAATATGTCTTCCTCCGGGTCTTCTTACCAACTCTTTGATCAATTATATTTCCATCTGCGGTTTTTCAGTTATAGGAATCTGTTTGACCCACTGAATTTCCTTTTGATTTTCTTCTCCTCTCGCTTCATATTCTCTGTAAGGATACATATATGCTACGTTGAATATGGGTGATATGCCCACATCATCTGACAATTCTATCTCATAAGCATTTGCCTCAAATTTCCTCAAAATTTTACACGGCCCTATTTTTTTCATCTTCAGCTTATTATATGTTCCCCTTGGGAACCTTTCTTTCCTTAAATGTGATAATACCAAATATCCTACTTCCAATTGAATCTCTCTCCTATGATGATATTCTATGCATTTGTATTCCTGGTTGGAACTCTACAACCGGTCTTTAATCTTACTATGGAGCTCCTGCATCTCTGCTGCAAAATATTTCGCTCCAACACTTCTGAACTCATTCTTCTCTAAGTCTCTCAACTCATACACTCCTCTTGGTTGCATTCCATACATTATCTTAAATGGGCTTTGTCCTTTACTTCGGTTAGGTGAGTCATTATATGCAAATTCCTCTTGCGGCATAATCTGATCCCACTAATCTGATCCCACTAACTATGATGTTCATCTACTAAACTCCTCAATAAGTCTCCCAAACTTTGATTTACTACCCCAGTCTGTCCATTCTTCTAAGGGTGATATGTTGAGCTAAAAGATAGATTCATCCCTAGCTTCTTCCATAGTTTCCTCTAGAAATGACCAACAAATTTGGTATCTCGATGTGAAACAATACTCTTGGGTAAACCATTAAGTCAAACAACTTCTTTGAAAAACAGATTTGCAATGTGTGTTGCATCACTGGTTTTCTGACATGGAATGAAATGTGCCATTTTTTAGAATCTGACAACTACCACGAATATGGAATCACAACCTCTCTATGTCCTTGGCAGTCCTAACACAAAATCTATGCTTACTGCGTCCCACAACCTCTCTGGTACTGGCAATGGTTGATACAACCCTGTATTTTGTCTTTTCCCCTTTGTGTGCTGGAAAATTCTACATATCTTCACAAAATTATTGACATTTGTCCTCATCCCTGGCTAATAATACAAATTGTTCAGTTGTGCAAATGTTTTATTATGGCCGAAATGTCCATCCAATCCTCCACTATTCTTTTCCTTCAAAATGTTTTCTCTCATAGAACCCTTTGGGATACATAACTAATTTCCTTTGAATAACAATCCATCCTGGATCAAGTATTCAATCCATTGGCTTTGAGTCTCTAAGAATAGGATTCTCACATGCTTCATAAGCATCCTTGAAATCTGAATCATCTATGTACATTTCCTTAAGGCTATCAAAACCTAAGGTCTTCACACAAAACTCCTACAGAATCAAACATTTCCTGCTCAATGCATCAACAACCTTGTTAGCATTTACAGAAATGTGCTTTATAAAAAAGTAAATTGCTACATAAATTCAACCCATTTTGCATGTTTCTGGTTCATTTTTTCTTGTCTGGTTATAAACTGTAAGGCCTGGTTGTTTCTATACAAAACGAACTCTTTCGGAACCAGGTAGTGCCTCCATTTCTTCAACACTTGTATGACTGCATAAAACTCTTTATCATACATGGAGTAATTCCTCTTGGCATCATTCAGATTATCACTAAATTATGAAACTGGTATATTGTCTTGACTTAAGATTGCTCCAATCGCAAATCCACTTACGTCACATCTCACTTGAAATGTTTTACTGAAATCTGGTAGAACCAAAACTGGTTGTCTAGTTATCTTCTCTTTTAATAACTTGAAACTTTTCTCTGCTTCCTCTGTCCAATGAAAAGATTTATGTATTTTCTTGATATTGTCCATCATTGATGCACAAATTCCACAAATATTTCTGATGAATTTCCTATAAAAACTAGCTAATCCATGGAAACTTCTGACTTCAAATATATTCCTTAGTGATAGCCACTCTTTGATTGATTTTACCTTTTCACGATCCATCTTCAACTCATTCGAAGAGATCACAAAACCAAAATAAATAATCTATGTATTCATTAAAGATGACTTCTTCAGATTTATCAACAACTTCTCTTGCTGCAACCTCCTCATTACTAGAGTTAAATGTCTCAAATGTTCTTCCTCAGTCTTACTGAAGATCAGTATATCATCAAGATACACAATTACAAATTTTCCAATGAAATCTTTCAAGACTGCATTCATCAATATCATAAAAGTACTTGGCACATTCTTCAAGACAAATGGCATGAAAATCCATTCATACATCTCTTCATTCATCTTGAATGTTGTCTTCCATTCATCACCTTGCCTCATTCTAATCTGATGATATTTTCTTTTCAAATCAATTTTTGAAAAAAACAATTCTCCACTCAAGCAATCCATCAAGTCATCCATCCTGGGTAAAGGAAATATATACATGATGGTGATTTTGTTTATAGCGCTCGAGTCTGTACACATTCTCCATCCACCATCCTTCTTCGAACTTAACACTGTTGGCTCAACACATGGACTCAAGATTTCTCTGATCAACCCTTTGTCCATCAAATCCTGGACTTTCTTCTTAACTTCTTCATTCTCCTGCGACGTCAATATGTACGTTTATTTGTTTGGTAAACTCGCTCCTGGTATAAGGTCAATATGATGGATTATACTTTTGATGGGTGGCAACGAACATGGTAAATCATCCACCTATCAGAAAAATTCTCCAGTAGTTCTTGAATCTCCTTAGGTAGATCATCTATTGAGGTACTGGTCAAGATGACTCTAGGTTTTATCACCACAACAAATTGCATTTTTTCATCTTTCTTGACTTCATCCAAAAGTTCCTTCCCACTCATGAGAAGTATAGTATTGCTTGTTTCTTCTTTCACCTTCTAGTCCTCAATTGGAAGCAACATATGCATCCTACCATTCTTCTCCAAGGTGTATGTGTTCTTTCTTCTATCATGAATGACATTTTTGTCATATTTCCAAGGCCTTCCCAACAAAATATGATAGACATACATGGGAATAATATCACACAAGATCTCATCTCTATATCCCCCTATCTTAAATTCAACTAAACATTGTTTAGTGACTATTACCCGATGTCCTTTTTGCAACCACGAAACCTTATATGGGCTTGGATGTGCAATTGTCTCCAATTCCAACTTTTCCACCATATCTATGGATACTAGATTATTCGTGCTTCCACTGTCAACTATCACCTTGCATACCCTATCCTTGGTCTTGCAAGCAGTTCTAAATAAATTGTTCCTCTGGACTGGATTTTCTGTCTCTTTTTCTAGCTTCAAGAGAATTTTCCTCATCATTAAGGATCTTCCACCTTATGCATCTTCTGCCTCAACAGTTCTCCTTTTTTCTTCTAAAATGTGAGCTTTGCCTCCTCCATCCCTTTTTCTATTACGACATTCAAAATATTTGTGTCTGATATTTCCATAGACAAAACACTTTATTTCACCTCCTCTACCTCTTCCTCTTCCTCTTGCTCGAGGAAAATTATTTCTATCGGCATACTGTCCTCCTTGTGAGCTTCCTCCCCTTTATGGGTGGTTATGAGGTTTATTTTCTTCATCCTTTGGTTTTTGTACTCTTTCCTAGGCAATTTCTTTGCCTCTACTCTGACTTCTACCTCTTCCCCTTTGACCTTGCTTTTGGGCCAATTTCACTTCTTCCTTTAAAACAATCTGATAAGAATCTTCCACATTCCTGATTTTCACCATGCTCATCTCATATTGAATCTCATACTTCATGCCATTCATGTACTTGGCGACTTTTTCATCATCACTCTCGCGATGACCAACTCTGATGTTTAACCTGTAAAAATCCTCAGTGTATTCCTTCACTGTAATCCCTTTTTGTCTCAAATTATGCATTCTTCAAAACATATTAATTTGGTAATCCCTAGGTATGAATTTGGATTTCATATTGTTGACCATCCTGTCCCATCTTTTAATTCTTTGTTTTCTTTTGTAGCGCATGTTAGCGTGTAGTTCATCCCACCACAGTTTTGCATGTCCTTTCAGTCTAGTGAATGTGTTCTTCACTTTCTTATATTCTTCGATATCCTCATAGTCAAAGTATTTATCTAGAGCTCTAAACCAATCTAGTAGCTCCTCAACGTCTAAGTTTCCTTCATACATCAGGATGTCCATTTTTTATCTAGCCCCTATTCTTGCAACAGCTTTGAATAGATGTTCTTCTGCACTAACTTCGGCTACAAATTATTTTTTAGCTCCATCTTTGTTTTCGCTTTCAGCCTCATTGATATCTCTAGTATCAGGTGTTTGCCTCTGTGTTATCTCCATAGCATCCAATCGAGCACGAATTTCTCTCATTTCCCTTTCCATGGCTGGATCGGGCATGGGTCTCTCTTGATGTCTCCTTGGCGTCATTGGTTCAATCTGTCCATGCAGAATTCAAATCAAAATTGTCCTTTGTCTTCCCTCTTCATAAAACAAAATTTGTTAGCTCCAATACCACCTAACGCAAACCCCCACCTCAGTAGGGTTTGCTTGACCTCCTGGTATTTGGATATTCCTATTCCCCTGAGTCGAAATGGATCCTTAGTCCCCTCTGGAACCTTCAATGCATATAAAACCACAGTTCATTTTAGAATTTACGCCCGCACGAACAAGCACTAGGCGCTAACCTATACTACATGTGACCACCGATGTGACCACTAACTTAACCCAAATGGCTCTTCAACTTCGCAACTTCATGTTTTGTGATTTCAAGATTCCTGTTGCGAATCACCCCAACTCCTTTGATTCTCGAAACCCCAAAATGGGCTAACGGTCCTTAGCTCCTCCCTTATGCTTCCACCATATGACCTCCAGCCAAATCCTGGGGCCTCACCTATAAGCACATCATGATTTCTCCACTCATGAGTTTGCGATGCGACTCTTCTCCCCTTTTCTCGAAGTCCGAACTCATGAATTCTTTACCATGGATCAACGTCCCTGAACCTCCCACGATCTGACGATTCATATTCTTGTTTCACAAAGTTAGGACTTCATAAATCGCGACTTTCGGGTAGTCGTTTCCTCCAAGTTACCAACTCTCGAAATGTCGCAACTCCAATCCCCAATCAATATCTTTCATTGATCCATATCTAATGAATGTTATCTCTCCTGATCTTGCGAGTGTTGAAATACGCTCGGTCTTATCCTCTTCGTTGATCTACTAGATCCAACGATCTACGGAAAAATCAGTGTTCCTCCCTCTGATATTTCCAATCGTATATTCAGGTCCTAAAGACTCATGGCCAAATAACTTGGCATCCTTCCTCCTGAGCTTGGTTTCTGCGAGGTGAATTTGACCCTCGTCTGTCCTCTGGACTTTCCAAGTCTATCCCTCCTGAGCTTGATTTTTCACTGCAAACTCAAGGATTCTAAGAGATTCTTTCACGCACTCCTTGCGGCCTTCACAATAACCTCTGATTATCTGAACTCTCCAACTCTACGCATTCCTCGCGACAGAACTTATTCAACCACCCACTTGGTTGGAAAATTCTAAGACTTCAACCTATCCTGCGCACACCTTGCATGGCTATATGCTATATTTTCACTTCTGATGGTATACGAACAACTCTATATCTCCTGAGATTTTCTGAGATAAAACTCAGAATCTCATCAACACACTCCCTGCGGACCTTCACTGCACTCCTTGCATAAATTCTCAGGACGAGAAGCAATTGAAAATTATACTCTCCCTCTCACAAACTTCATACATTCAACATGAAATCATACACATAAATCATTTAAAACAAATGCTTAACAGAGCATATAAGAAAACTGTAAACATACCATTCAATAGATGCAAACAGTAATCATAACAACACCATGAAATTGAGTCAAAACATTCTTATATTAACTCAAGTGCTTATGTACATGGTTTCTATAGCATCAAATATCTGCTTATACAACTTCTACAGTCTTTGTTCTTCTCTGCTCTCCTATGCTCCCTTTCTCTACTCTTACAATGAGAATAATGATACACATGCATCTACGAGGGATCTTTCTTGAGTTTTCCCTCCTACAACTCTAAGTTATCTTATCGAAATAAATACTAAAACTAATTTATATTTATTACATTAAATGCCTCCAACCGACAGATGAGAGCAATGCTCAAGATCTACATTACAATTCCCAAAAAATTTAAGAATAATTACATCCTCCCAGCTATTACATTAATGTTTCATTTTTTAAATTTCAAAACATCTTCAAAATGCGTGCTGGTGCGTATCGAGTTGTTCTTCACATGCACTTTGCTAGCGATTATCCTACATCACGTCAACATATCGTAACTCCAGGTAAAATCAAATTAGGTTTCGATTGAGAATTGAGACTGTCGAAACCTAAAGAACTGAAGAAAATATGGACCATCATATCTAGAGGGATACATGGCGACAAGTCGGGAACTTCGGATAATAATACTCTGGGAAGTTGAGAATTGAAATCTCTGAACCCCGAAGGTCCAAAGTAAATTGTAATCATCAATTTGAGGAGGATAAATGTCAAAATATCTTTTATTTCGAGAGATAGCCATTGTGGAGAAATAAGGAGTTGAGATTTGAAACTCTCGAAGCCCAAATCACAGAATAAATCACAACCGTTTATTTAGAAGGGTTAGTTTTGATTCGTAGAATTGGGAAAGGACAGATCTGAACCGCCAGGTTCAGAAGCACCGTAGATATCTTGAGATCGAAGATCAATAAGGATTGTGGGGACGAAAAGTACTCAGATGTTACAAATTTTATAGCGGGCCGCAATTGAAACCACAATATTGCAAAAATGACGCGTGGCGATTGGTAGTGAATTGCGGGGAGAAAAGTGAGTTGATCCCAAACCACTTTTGACCATGCCCGAAGTCATGTGTGGACATAGCCCAAGGTCACATGTGGGAAGGAGTTAACGGAGGAGTAGCTAGCACCTTAGTCGTGATCGTTCAGTAGTGAGAAGAAGAGATCGTGAGTGTTATAGAAATTGCAACGAGAGACAGAAAAGGCCTGTGTTTATTTACAAGAGAGACCATTAAGGTTTCAAAGAGTTAATTCAGCTCCAAGAATTGAAGATCCTTGGCCGGGAGGTCATGCAACCCCAAGGAGAAAGGGGGATTTTCACCAAGAAGGAGAGGTTTCCAAGAGGAACATATAATAATTTGAATATGGAGAAGATAGGACCATGCAAGATCCTTAGGAAATTTGCAGCAAATTCTTATGAGATAGAGTTGTCGGACAATGTTGGAATATCATCGATATTCAACATTGCAGAATGGTATCCTTATAACAGAGATGACGTAGGAGAATTAGATGATCAGGAAGAGATTCAATGGGAACAACATATGCCCACAATATAAAAACCTCAGATGGAGAAAATATTAGGACAAAGAGTTAGAAGGAAAACGAGAAGAAAGATGCATCCTGAATATTTGGTAAAGTGGAAGGATCACCCTGTGGAAGATTCAAGTTGGGTAATTGAACCTGATATTTTGAAGCATGGAAAGACAGTGCGAGAGATCATGGATAGGATTCCATGAATATTTTGGCTAGAGGAGTATATGATGCAGGAGAATCTCTATTAAATCAAAACAAAGCGAAGTTGACACATCAACGCATTGAAAGAGCCAAACCAACTCTTAACCAACTTGGTAGCAGTGTGGAGATTTTTTGAATCTCTCGTTAATTAATTAGATGTATGTAAAGTTGGGCCACCGTTTTGAACTAACGGGTCGTTGTAAATCAGTACACGACTATAATATATTATAGGTGTAGGATATTAGCATGTATTAGTCATTAGGTTGCATTAATTAAGATGAGTAGGTAACCGCTTGATTAGAGTGTGATAGAATTTAGATAGAAGGAAGAAGAGCGAGGAAGATTTGGGTTATTAGATAAGTTTTCATTGTAGTTTTGTAAGAGACAAAAGTTGCAATCATGTATTTATTTCTGAAATGAATAGAACAAATAAAATTTATCCAATTGTACAGTGTTGATACTGTTTTGCAGTTTTACTGTTGTTATGTGTTTTGTGGATGTATGATGTTCATGGTGAAGGAATTAATTTATGAAGAATTGAATAAGTTTCAAGTGTTTTCTCTTTTGTAAGTTATGAAAGGAGTGCATACCGAATGCAAGGAGTGTGTGTGAGAGAGTATTTTTCGACTCGAAGCTCAGAAGAGATAGAGTGGAACTTTTGTATGTGGAGTATGCATATTAAGAGCAAGGAGTGTTTATGCGAAGTATTTCACTTGGATAAATAACTCAGGGTTTTCTCATAAGAAAATGCAGAGGTCATTTGCAAGGAGTGCACAGGACCAAAAATCGACTAAGTGTCGAAGAAATCCTTTAGAAGAAGAATTTGTGGAAGTTGGACAAGATAAAGGGTTAAGATCTATCCAAGAGGAGTTGAAGGAAACAAGGACCATTGATTTAAGGAGGAATACGCGCCAACATATCGTACGCTCTGGGTAAAATGCAATTAGGTTTTGATTGAGAATTGAGACTGTTGAAACCCGAAGACCTGAAGAAAATATGGACCGTCAAATCCAGAGGGACAGGTGGCGACAGATTGCGAACTTGGGATAATAATACTTTGGGAAGTTGAGAATTGAAATCTCCAAGCTCCAAAGGTCTGAAGTAAATTATAACCATTGATTTGAGGAGGATAAATGTCAACAGATATTTTATTTCGAGAGATAGCCATTGTGGAGAAAGGAGGAGTTGAGATTTGAAACTCCCGAAGCCCGAATCAAGGAATAAATCACAGTTGTTGATTTAGAAGGGTTAGTTCTCATCCGCAAAATTGGGAAAGGAAAGATCTGAACTGTTAGGTTTAGAAGCACCATCGAGATCTTTAGATAGATGATCACAAAGGATTGTGGGGATGGAAAGTACTCAAATGTTAAATTTTTTATAGCGGGCTGCAATTGAAACTACGATATTGCAAAAAGGACGCGTGGTGATTGCTAGTGAATTGCGGGGAGAAAAGTGGGTTTATCCCAAACCACTTTTGACCGTGCCTGAATTCATGTGTGGACATAGCCCGAGGTCACATGTGGGAAGGAGTTAATGGAGGAGGAGCTAGCGCCTGAGTCGTGATCGTTCAGTAATGAGAATAAGAGATCGTGAGTGTTACAGAACTTGCATCGAGAGACAGAAAAGGCATGTGTTTATTTACAAGCGAGACCATTAAGGTTTCAGAGAGCTAATTCAGCTTCGAGAATTGAAGATCCTTGACTGGGAGGTTGCACAGCCCGAAGGAGAAAGGGGGGTTTGCACCAAGAAGGAGAGGTTTCCAAGAGGAACATATAATAAGTTGAAGATAAGGAAGATAGGACCATGCAAGATCCTTAGGAAATTTGCAACAAATTCTTATGAGATAGAGTTGTCGGACAATGTTGGAATTTACCGATATTCAACATTGCAAATTTGTATCCTTATAACAGAGATGACACAGGAGAATTAGATGATCAGGAAGAGATTAAATGGGAAGAATCGATGCCCACAGTGGAAAAACCTCAGATGGAGAAAATATTAGGACAGAGAGTTGGAAGGAAAACCAAAAGAAAGATGCATCCTGAATATTTGGTAAAGTAGAAGGATCACCCTATGGAAGATTCAAGTTGGGTAACTGAACCTGATATTTTGAAGCATGGAAAGACAGTGCGAGAGCTCATGGACAGGAGTCCATGAATATTATTTTTAGAGGAGTATATAATGTAGGAGAATCACTATCAAATCAAAATAAAGAAGATGTGGAAGTGAAGTTGACACATCAATGCATTGAAAGATCCAAACCGACTCTTAACCATCTTGGTAGCGATGTGGATATTTTTTGAATCTCTCGTTAATTAATTAGATGTATGTAAAGTCAGGCCACCATTTTGAACTGACGGATCATTGTAAATACTTACACGGCTGTAATATATTACAAGTGTAGCATATTAGCCCATATTAGTCATTAGGTTGCATTAATTAAGCTGAGTAGGTAACTGCTTGAGTAGAGTGTGATAGAATTTAGATAGACAGAAGAAGAGCGAGAAAGATCTGGGTCCTTAGACAAGTTTTCATTGTAGTTTTGTAAGAGACAAAAGTTGTAATCATGTATTTATTTATGAAATGAATAGAACAGAGAAAATTTATCCAATTGTACAGTGTTGATATTGTTTTACATTTTTACTATTGTTATGTGTTTTGTGGATGTATGATGTTCATGGTGAAGGAATGAATTTATGAAGAATTGAATAAGTTTCAAGTGTTTTCTCTTCTATAAGTTATGCAAGGAGTGCATGTGAGAGAGTCTTTTACGACTCGAAGCTTAGAAGAGATAGAGTGGAACTTTTGTATGTAGAGTATGCATATTAAGAGCAATGAGTGTGTATGTGAAGTCTTTGACTTGGAGAAATAACTCATTTTTTTCTCATAAGAAAGTGCAGAGGTCAGTTGCAAGGAGTGCATAGGACTAGAAATCGACTAAGTGTCAAAGAAATCCTTCAGAAGAAGAATTTGTGGAATTTGGACAAGATAAAGGGTTAAGATCTATCCAAGAGGAGCCGAAGGAAACAAGGACCATTGATTTAAGGAGGGATACATGTCAACAGAGCATAAGCTCTGGATCAAATTAAATTGGGTTTCAATTGAGAATTGAGATTGCTGAAACCCGAAGACCTGAAGAAAATCTGGACCGTCAAATCCAGAGGGATGCGTGGTGACAAATCGCAAACTTCGGATAATAATACTATGGGAAGTTGAGAATTGAAATCTCCGAACCCCGAAGGTACGAAGTAAATTATAACCGTCAATTTGAGGAGGAAAAATGTCAACAGATATTTTATTTCAAGAGATAGCCATTGTTTTGAAAGAAGGAGTTGAGATTTCAAACTCTCGAAGCTCGAATCATGGGATAAATCACAGTCGTTGATTTAGAAGGGTTAGTTATGATCCATAGAATTGGGAAAGGACAGATCTGAACTATCAGGTTCAGAAGCCTCATCGAGATATTGAGATTGAAGATCATGAAGGATTGCGGGGATGGAAAGTACTCGGATGTTAAAAATTTGATAGCGGGCCATAATTGAAACCACGGTATTGCAAAAAGGATGTGTGGCGATTGGTAGTGAATTGCAGGGAGAAACGTGGGTTGATCCCAAACCACTTTCGGTCGCACCCAAAGTCATGTGTGAACATAGCCCAAGGTCACATGTGGGAAGGAGTTAACAGAGGAGGAGCTAGCGCCTGAGTCGTGATCGTTTAGTGATGAGAATAAGATCTCGCGAGTTTTACAGAACTTGCATTGAGAGACAAAAAAGGCTTGTGTTTATTTACAAGAGAGACCATTAAGGTTTTAGAGAGCTAATTCATCTCCAAGAATTGAATATCCTTGACTGGGAGGTCATGCAACCCTAAGGAGAAAGGGGGGTTTGCACCAAAGAGAACCTTAAGAATGCAAATTGGCTAAGCGGTTCTCCCTTTGCTTGAAAGTACGAGCCTAACCACAACAAACATAATTGAACAATAGCCCGACTAGAGTGGCAGCCAGTGGAAAGAGTAAGGGTGACGTGTAGTAAATGCATGTCGCCTCCACCCTCCGGTCATTTGATTTCTCAGTACACGTCATCCATTAATCCATTAACCATTAATTTAAACCATCCATTGGAATTAACATCTATCACTTGTCAAACCTGCCACCCACATCATATCTTACATTTTCCAACTTAACCATAATGCATATCAACTCAAAAAATCACATAGCCATTAACTTATTAGCTAGGATAACAACAATCATTTAAATTTCGATGCATGTAGTGTAGCATAAGAGCATAGTTTGATTCCTTCTTTTTTCATTTTGTTATACTTCTTTACTTATTTTCAACTGCTCTTATGTTTTTTTTCTAACATGTTTATTGTGCAAGTGTCACAGTAAGGAATCCATGAACATATAGAAATGATAACATAGACCATCATAACAAGAAAACTGAGCCTAGAGCAGCAGAAAAACACATAACATGCCTTATCCATCATTCAATTATCATGATTAGAACCAACATCCAAGATATCACCAACCATGTAATCAGTGTCGAACAATATCACAACATCAAATAAGAACCAGATTTGATCTCCAATCTACAAGGGGGTCCCACCTATTAGTATTACTTATCTTGTTAGCTTTATAATAATAGGCTTTAGCAACACTTTGCGGGCAAAAATTCGTTGTGATTTTAATCGTCAATGGACACTAGTTGGGAAGATCACAGAGGCTAAAGAGAAAGAAACAAAATTAGGAAAGAAGTTTCATGCACTGGAAGTAGCATTGCAGACGGTGCACTAAGGCTAAGTGGCTCAGTACAATCCACATGTTAGTGTTGGGGCCCTACTGGAGCAGGCATGTTTGGGAAAAAAACATGGTAAATGAGGAATATTGGACCAATAAGGAGAGCGCGCCATATTTTTAGGAAAAGGAACATGCACAAAAGGATTTGCGGAAATCCAACTCAAATGTGGACAAACCTATCCTAGTTAGGGTTAGGGTATTGGGGATGTATTGTAAGGGTTTCTAAACCATTTTTGTAATATAAATAAGGGGTATGAGGTGGATTAGGGAATCATCATTATCATAAGGATATCTATCTAGAGTGCAAGTGTGACAAGTCTATTTTGGAGAACATATTTTGGAGTCCTTGTGAGTCAAAGTTTGTTTCGAGAATTGTAGAGATTGGATGAGGTCGAAGTAGCTGAGGGTCAAGTCACAAGATGTGGAGCTTGGTACGATCCTGGTCCACCTCGCTACTCTTAAATATGATGTAATGCGCGCAACGCATTTTGATGAATAAGAAAAGAAGCATAATATCTTTGTGGACGTAGCCCCAGGGGGGTTGAACCATAGTAAAACCATGTGTGCAATGTGATGTAATGTGTTACTATTTATGAAATTATTATTGAATGGTTAAACAGATGAATGGATGATTTATTTACAATGCACACTAGACTAAATATATGAATGAATGAAGGGGTCTTATGAATAGTATAATAGAATGCATAGTTATGTAGAAATAAGAAGTAAGAAAGAACATTCCCCAATCCCTTCCATGATTACAAACATTTGTTTTGCTGCAATCCCCCATAAACCATTTGAGATGAGACTTTTTTTTTCACTTTGTGTGTAGTGTAGCCTTCTGGTTTACCAGAAGGGTCGATGGTGATAAGGGTTTTGTTGGAGAACTAAGGTAGAACCCAGGTCAACCCATACATCCAACAAATGGTTATGTTTCCAACTAGAAATCAGAAGGAGAGACAACAAGGGGTTTGGTGAAGAAGATGCAGTGGTAGAAAGGGATGTTCACGCCATGGAATCCTACAAAGAAAGATATTGAAAGATGGTTCAAGACAAAGAAATTAGATTTTGCGCAAAAAGACAATAAGGGTTCCAGGTATACACCACGCCAGTACCTGCAGAGGTATGTGTTCATGGATTTTCATGAAGGATATATTTGTTTCTTTCCACAGTTATTACAGGAATGGTTGTTAAGGTTGAAGGATACCCATATGACTAATCATATTAGGCCAATAGTGTGGACTGCTAAAAATATCACGTGGATGGAAATAGTTAATAATAAATTCACACGTGCAGTGGATTTTTGGTTAGACAACATTATTGTGGGGTTTATCACTGAGTTTGCAGTAGATACAACTAATTCATATACTGTTTCAAAGCATAATTTCTTGAAGGGAACTAGAGGAAGGTATATTAGGTGTCTTTACACATCGATCAAGATCTTATTACATGATAAAGGCATGAAGACCATGGAATCAGAAAACTAAATTACTTTGCGCGCATGGGGAATTTAGGGGAAGCACTAAGGAATATCTGAGAAATGAAGAAGGCTCTGGAGAGTAGCCAAAATAAGGAGGAAATGGACCACATCATGATGGATGTTAAACATAACAGGGAAATCATAAGGAGTGCAAGTGTGACGCACAACGGACGACCCTACCATTATAAGATGAATAATAAGAAGAGGGATGTAGCAAAGCAAGAGGGCTTGGCCAACGATGAGGAAGAGGTAGAGGATCTTCGTGCCATAGGGCATATTGAGGCTATCTGGTGCAGTACATATGAGAGTAAAACCAGAGGTCATGGGTCCGATGCAGAAGAAGGCTCTCCATTCCAGATCAAAATTAGTGTGGAACCCACAATCCCATGTGCCACTAACACAACTAAAGAAGAAAAAAATGTTAACCAACAAGTGATTAGTAGTAGAATAATTTTTTCAAGACATGGGTCAAATAGCAAAAGTTCAAGTTCAACAAGTAGTAGTCAAATTTCTACATCGCGCAGAGGTAGTATTCCAACAAATTTCACAATGGCAAGAAAATATACAACCATCAAGCTACCATGGTTTCGAGGGGACAGGTCAGATGACCCAGAAAAACATTTGTTCATCTGTGAGAAGATATTGGCAGCAAAGAAGATTATAGACGAACATACAAAGGTTGCGTAGTTGGAAATCACTTTTCGAGACCGCACATTAGACTGCTACATGGGTCTCTCAACAAATAATCCAATGGGAACACCTACAAATGTTACAGATGTGAAGAGGCAGTTAATAAATGAATTTCAGAAACCAAGTTCAGAAGACCAATTTATGAATGAAATGAGAGAGATCAAGAAGCAACCAAGAGAATTAGTCTGGGAAGTGGACCATAAATTCAATAGGTTAAAAGGTAAGTTGAAGTACACTATTACTGATACACAACATAGGCATTTGTTTGTTAATTCTTTGTTTCCACACTTGAAGTATCCTTTGAGACCAAAACAATTCCAAAGTCAGGGTGAGCCCCTGCAGGCATCCTTACAGCGAGAGGAAAACCAATACAAGAATAAATATCCAACTGTGGAAGACCTGAAGAAAGATTTGAAGAACTTAAAATTCCAGTTAAATCAAAACAAAGGAAAGGAGAAAAGAGAAGATTTATGGTGTACAATATGCATGACAGAAGGTCATCACAAGAATGAGTGTTCATTATTTTCGCAATATATTGGAGTGGGTATGCCAAACCCTCTAGCTTCAAGAGGACCATGGTTCAAAATTTGCAAAACACATGGGCATGATCCCTATCATTTCCCCTTGATGCAGAAGTACCAGACAATTCGGAAAAGTACATTTTGTAACTTTTGTAAGTCAGTTGTACACAAAGATAAGGACTATAGAACCTTAGAGATGATGAAAGAAAGTATTGTAGATACATATAGGGTGCAGGATGAACATGTAATAGAACAATCTGCGCAAAAACCGCAGTATAACACTGCGCAACAACCACAATACAATCATGTGCAACAGTTTGCAGTACAAACATAGTATAATATGCAACAGTTTTAAGGGAAACAGCACTATAATCTTGCACAACAATGCGTAGAACCATAACAATACAATAACCCACAACTACAATATAATCAAGGACCTCAGTATAACACTCTTCACGGAGATAATCAAGGAAACAAAGGAGGCTTCAAACGAGGAGGCCATGGAGGAAGAGGTTTTGGAGGAGGTCAAGGACCAGTAGTATGTCATAACTGTCAGAATATAGGGCACTATGCAAGAGACTGCCCACAACCACCTACAATATGTATGTGTTTTCGCATAGCAGACCATGAAACAGAAGAATGTCCAACACTATTGATAAAGATATAGGACAAGAGGAACCAGACTAATCAGAACGTGCAATGGATTGAGGTGGAAAATAGGGAATAAGATGGAAATAATATTAACATAGTGACTAGTGGAGCCAAGACAGAAGAATATGCAACCAAGAAGGATCAAGACTAGTACTAGTGGGATAGGAAGAATACAATGCCTAAAAAAAGTTTGATGCACACCGAGAGAAAGAGATATTCAAAGAATCTATAAAAGAGATCTTGAAGAAAAATATTGTGTCTACTTCAGGAACAAAGACAGTGGATGAGATACCAGTCTATGACATGCCTTCATTGTTTGATCAAACCAATCAAGAGAAGTCTTCAGAATAAGTAAGTAACTTAAGAAATGTTTGGGATCTTGTGGAAAATTGTTGAGTGATAAAAATTCCTTACAAGTACTATAGAATTTATTAGAAAAGTGTAATCCTAGGGAAGAGGGGTTAAAAAGAGTAAATAAGGTCTGAAAGAAGAGAAGAACCAGTAGGGAATTCAGATTGAATTCTAACATAGGAGATTTCAATATGGGATATGGGGGATATTATACTAGACTTAGGATCTGATGTCAATGTTCTGCCAAAGAAAACTTGGGAAGCCATGGGAGAACCACAATTGGGATATTCACCTATTCATTTGAATTTGGAAAATCAACACATAGTGGTGTCAATACGAAGGTTGAAGGGAATTCCATTAGATCTAGATGGTGTGCGCACCATGGCTGATTTTGAAGTTATTGACATAGTGGACAATACTTCGCCATATCTAGCATTGTTGGGTCTGGATTGGGCCTTTGATAACCAAGATATTATCAATTTGAAGACAAGGAAGATGATATTTGAGTCTATAGAATATAGAGTTATTGCTCCATTGGATCCCTCAGAAGGAGGCAGGTATGTGGAACCTACAGATAATATTTTTATAGAAGATGTGAATCAGTTATATAGAACTACCGCGCACAAAGAAGATTATATCAACCCAACTGTAGATGGCATGATTATTTGGAGAATTATTAGTTCTTTTTCTTCACACTCTGACACGAGACTGGAGAACTAGCAGCAACAGTTACATGAATTATCTACCAGGAGATGTACCAGAATGACTCGCGCGCTAAGATGGTTCGGTACAGAGGTAAGAGAACCTCCTACTCTTTATGGCTTGAATGATTTAGAAGATTTTTTAATGAAGTATGAGGTAGAGGTTATGGAAAATAAAACATTACGAGTGTTATATATTTCTTTAAAAGATACACATGAAATATGGTGGGGTACACACAAGGAAAAGATCAACAATTGGTTTCAGTGTAAAATATTACCGCTCATAAGATTCGGTGCAGAACATGAGAATACATATGAAGAGAAATATGAAGGATTTGGAAAACTCCAAGAGAATGTAGAAAAGTGCATAGTTCAGTGGATATTAGTACCACTAGAATAATTTCCACACCATTTTATTCACACACTAGAAGGCATTCCAAAGAATTGGTACACAAAACAAGAGCATCGCAAAAAAACTGCCAACTGGGAAGAAATACAACATAAATTTGTAGTTACATTTTCCTTTGAGCATGAAAATACAGAGATGGATATAGAGCTAAAAGTGGCATGAGATAGGATATTTGAAGAACCTGAATTTAAAATAATTCGATCATCTCAGAGGTAGGATAGTCAAATACTCAAACAATTACTACACTATTATCATGTATCAGAAGTAGAAGAACCCGAAGAAGATAATCTGTGCAACATCCAGATCCCATAAGTGGAAGGTGAAAGGGAAGTAGAAGGTCCCAAGCTAGATTCAAAATATTATGATGCACCATTAAAGATAAAGAAGGTAAATATTGGCACTGTAGAAAACCCAAAGATGGCTAGTATTGGATATTATTGGGATCATCAGATAGTAGAAAGCATCACAAAATTACTGCGCGAGTAGAATGACTTATTCCCAGCAACATTCTCAGAGATGAAGGGAATAGCAAGAGATATATGAGAGATGAAGATCCCATTGAATCTAGAAGAAATACCTATCAGATAAAGGCTGTACAGATTCAATCTAATATACAAAGAGAAGGTGAAGAAAACAATTGACAAGATGTTAGAAGCTTGTGTTATAGAACCTGTGGATGAGTCAGAATGGATCAATCCCATGGTGGTGCAAGAAAACAAGCAAGGAGGGATCATGATTTGTGTATATTTGAGAAAATTGTATGATGATTTCCTACATGATGTTTTTCCTACCCCATTTACAGATGAAGTGTTGGATAATTTAGGGTGTCAATAAGCTTATTCTTTTACAGATGTATTTTTAGGTTATCATCAGATAAGGATTGTGCCAGAAGATAGACAAAATACAACTTTTGTTACAAAGTGGGGCTCATTTTAGTATACAATTATGCCATTTGGATTGAAGAATGTGATGGGTGTTTTATATGCACTAAAAATACACTAAAAACCCTCAATTAAATTGTCAACCCGGGGTAAGTAAACTTAGAGTTGTAGCAATATATATGCCAAGGTAGAAAGGTTGGAGGTAGTATAGTCTAACTAAGGAAATGGGATATTGAAGGGCTAATCTACTCAAGCAAAGACTACTAATGATCAAACCCTACTAAGAAACTTAAACTATGTACCCTAAGTAACTTTTGAACAAAGGATCGATGGATAGTCCTAAGAAAGAAAATGAAAACCCTACTTAAACCAAACTAACTTAATCATGACAATAAGAAAAATAAAACTATCTACCTAATAAGAAATAACAACAACAAACTACTTTAATTAACCTATTCAAATTCAATAAGCAACTATCCTATTAAAGCAAGTAAACAAGCAAACAACTACCCTATCAAAGAAAGTAAACAAGCAAGAAAAAAACTAACTAGCCTATGATAACTTCTACAGCAAGTAAACTAATTAAGATTACTCAATAAGAAACTAATCAAGATAAGAAGTAAGTGAACTCTATTGTTAAATCAAACTTCACAACTACGTCTAATTTATGAAAGGAAATATTTATCTACTAAATTGAAAGCATTATGACAATAAAAGTAATCAACAACTACTCTTTAATCTACCATAAGAAACTATTCTTTAATCTACCAAAGAAAGAAGATTATTCTTTAATCTATAAAAGAAAGGAAACTATCCTCTAATCTATGAAAGCAAGAAAACTCAAACATAGTGTTGGTGGTTATGTCTCCGGTGTCTTATAATATCACGATGGCATTTAACAATTAACGATAATTCAAGAGGGATAAACTCGATATTGACTTCGATAACAAAGTGAAAAGTGTGAATTAGACAATCTAGTGAGAACTTAGCCATTATGGAAGCAACATCAATTATCCTGCATATCTATGTGATTATTCAATCATGCATTAATCATCAACAGTATAAAAACACTATTTTAGTAAATTCAATTGCATTTTATACTAATTAAGCAAATTCATACTACTTAGATTCATAACTGGAAATTAAACTCCATAATCAACTTTGAATTAAAATTGCAACCTAGATCTAAAAACGAAACTGCATAAGGTAAATTAAACTAGTTCTATTTTAACAATTCAAATTGCAAAAGAGGAAATATTCATAAAATAAAAATTAAATATTATTTCAGCATATGATAAGAAATTGAATGAGAAACCTAAATGACAATTTAAATAAGCAAAACTAAGTAGTAGCTAGATAGACAAACTAGAATTGAAAGCTAAAAACTAATAATTTTCCATCCACTGAAACCTTGTCAAGGAAATCATAAACTAAAAACTTTGTTTTTACACTCTATTTCAGCATAAAGAAAACCTATCTATCATTAATTATACATAGGTTTAGTATCTAAGCTTGCAAGCTTATCTCCTATCAACTAACAGATCATTGCATATTAACAATAGCCTCCATAATAACCTGCAAAACTGAACTAAACTAATTAAATTATAAACAACAAGTTATACAGTAAAGAGGCATAATGAAAAACTCATGTACAGGAAATGAGTAAAATGACAACTACATTATTTAATGCACAAGCAAACTAATTGGATATTCACGCAGACTGTTGGTGGGCCCCCCAGCAAGTCGTGGCTAATCTTCAAAGATGAACCACGAGCTCAATAACACAAATTCCACATTAAAATAAAAAACACAGTCTTTACACAATTTTAGCAAAATGTATATGAAAATAGAAAAACAGAGTTGAATTGTCTTTTTCTCTCTAACACCCTTTGTCTGACCACTGAGGTGGTATTTATAGGTTTACAAGCTGAGAGGTCGACCACTGGAAGGTTCGGCCTTCTCTAAAAACAACAAATCTCTTTTAATGTGCCCTAACTATCGGTGGCTTCTAGAAATAAGGAAAGCCAATAATCGCCCAGCATAACAACCCAAATTGAGTTGTCAGAAGCTCGGTAGCTAGAGGCCACAAGCACAAGCAAAATCCATGTCTCTGATTTTCCCATCGTTGGTCGCCGATATGCTAACTACCAAATCTCCCATGGTTTTTGTGCTGGATGGAGTGATGGATGGAGTACCAGACTGAGTGTTGGATGGAGTACCGGACGGAGTGTCGGATGAAAAAACGAGCTGCAATTTTCCCTTGTGACACACAAAACGTGAATTAGTTTCCTAGAATCATAAAAACATGTTGAATTACACTCAAAAGCCATCATAAAACAAGAATCATGCATAGGGTTCGTGGATGCGTTAGGGTTCGTGGAAGATCGCCTCGGGTACGCATTTGCAGCCAACGTCGGCTACGGCCGCCCCTGGGGGTGGGGATTCGGCCCCTCCCCCCCCGATTTCAGACATGGTCGCGTTCAGGAAGCTGGTCGCCAGCGGAGGTAAGCACAAACTCTCTGTTCCAGTTCCAAAATTCATAAAAAAGCTCGATGAAATCCCAGAAATCGCCCTGCCAGAGACGCAATCGGTCAAGATAGCCCTAGCTCTCTCCGAGAGAGGGCTGGTAGGCCAGTTTATGGGTCTCGGGCCCTCAGAAAAAACCACCGCCGCTTGGGTCCAAAGGAACTGGAAGCCCCTTCTTAAGCAAGGAGTTACCTGCTACCCTTTGAGCAACGACTTTTTTCTCTTCGAGTTTATAAACAAGGAAGACAAGGACCTCATTTTCAGAAATGGACCATACTTTATGGGAACCCAGGGGTTGTATCTGAACCGCTGGACCCCGGACTTCGATCCCATGGCGGAACTGCCAAAGGAGGTACCTGTTTGGGTCAGGCTCCCCAACTTTCCAGTTCACTGCTGGAACTATGAAGCTCTGCAAAAGATAGGGAATGGAATAGGGAAATTCATTGATAAGGCAGACAATAAGTCCATCTATAACTGTGCTAGGATATGTGTTGAAGTGGATCTTAAGGCAGGGCTCCCGGAGGCGGTGAAGCTGACGGTGGGCAACTGGTCTCACTACCAGAAACTCGATTATGAACACCTGCCCTTCAAGTGCAGAACTTGTCAAGAGCACGGACATTTCTAGAGAAACTGCCCAAAGAACCAAATCCCAGCAAAGGAAGATGTTGAGGCATGGAAAAAGGTCAAGAAAAGAAAACCAGTACCTAAATCCAAAGACCCAAGGTCAGAGCAGGTGAGCCAACCTTCTTCTTCAAAACCAATCCCTAGAAAGGAATCTCCGAAAGAAGGTGCTGAAAAACCAAAGGAAACCATGAAAGAGCCCTTCGTTATAGTCTCTCAGTCCCCGCCAGCTAAAGAAAATCTGACCACGGTCAACGAAACCCCTCCAACAGATGAACCCATGAAGTCGGACGAGGAGCACATCCCATTAGGATCTGAAATGGGTGAAGACACAGATGAGGGGTCCACAGAAACTAGCAGTCCAGTTGGAACCCTGGAGAAGGCCCCTAGAGGAAGGAAACCAGAAAGGAAAAAAAGGGAGGAGAAATCATACAGGGACGTAACTGTAGGAGTTCATCATACCATCCCAGATATGATAGAAACAAGATCCTCAAAAAAAGGTAAGGCTTCGAAAGGAGCCACCCCGCCCCCCCTCCGGCTCCTAATGATTTTCATCTCTTGGAACTATAGAGGGTTGGGAAGTAAACTAAAAGAAGAAGCTGTCAAAGATCTAGTCAGAATGACTTCCCCAGATGTACTGCTGATCCAGGAGATGAAGATGGCGGAGCCTGAGACCATCAGGGCAAGCAAAAATTTCTGGAAAAAAGGAGCAGGGAGAGCTGTAAGTGCCAGGGGAGCTTCAAGAGGTCTAGCCACCTTCTGGAACTCCTCAACACTAGACCTGATCGAAGAGCATAATACCATCCATCGACTATTCACGAAGCTGCAGCACCGCGAGTCTGGACATCAGGTTAGCCTCTTTAACATTTATACTCCAGTTCTTTTATCGGAAAAAAAAGATTGTTGGGAATCCCTGAATAACTTCCTCTCTACTAATCATCATGAGAACCTTATTCTTGCCGGAGACCTGAATGTCACCCTAGCCCTCTCTGAAAAAAAAGGAGGAACCCTTGTAAGAGATCTGTCCCGGGAGTGGGTGGAAGACATTCTGCTAGATTGGGATCTGGAGGATATCAAACCTAGTAAAGGCAAATTCACCTGGAACAACAAAAGAGAGGGATTGGGGCACATTGCAGCCCGCTTAGACCGATTCCTGGTTCACTCTTCCTTTTTAACCCTCGGCCTGTTTGCCTCGTCTGAAATCCTGCAAGCTTACACCTCGGATCATAAGCCCATCTCCCTTTCCCTTACCCTTGGAGAAAATCTGGGCCCGATCCCCTTTCACTTTTTCCCTCTATGGGTCACCTCAGAAGGCTTCCTCGAGCTGGTGTTGGAGTCATGGAAGAAGAGTGTGTCGGGTTCACCGTCCTTCATTTGGGAAGAGAAACTGAGAAGGCTCAAAGTGGATCTCAAAAACTGGGCAAAGAACCTGCCTTCCCCCTTGCAGGAAAGAAAATAAGCCCAAAGGTCCTTGGAGAATCATCAATTGCATATGGAGTCCGCCCCTATCACCCCAGCAAAGATGAACGACGAGGTGGAGCTGCAAAAGAAGCTTCACAAAGCCCTGAGAAAAGAGGAAGAGTACTTGCGAGTAAAGTCGAGAAATCTATGGCTTCAAGTAGGAGATAAAAATACTTCTTTCTTCCACAAGCAGGTAGAATCCCGGAAAAATCACAACTCAATCAGAGAGATCCATTTTCAAGGGCAAACATTCAAAAAATATGAGGAGATCAAACTAGAAGCCCACTCCTTCTATAAAAATCTGTTTACTGAAGAGTTGGAGGCCCCTCCTAGACCAGATCTCTACCCTCTTACGGTGGTCCCCAAACTGTTAAATGAAGATGACAATCGATGGTTGATAGCCCCTATCACGATAGAGGAAATCAGAAAATCTATCCAAGCAATGAACCCGGATAAAGCCCCCGGGCCTGATGGATTCACGACCATATTCTATATAGCCTGCTGGGATATAATCAAAAAAGATCTAGTCAAAATGGTGAGGAAATATCAGAACTGTAGCAAAATTGGAGGGAGCACCAACTCCTCCTTTCTAGCTTTAATCCCCAAAGAGAAAGGTGCCCAAAGCTTTGCAAGATTCCGTCCTATTTCGCTTTGCAATACGGGGTACAAAATCATCACCAAAGTAATAGAAAACAGAATAAAAAAAGTCCTCCCCAGGATCATCGTGGAGAACCAAGGGGGCTTCATTTAGGGGAGAAAAATCCAGGACAATATCATCCTTTTGCAAGAGGCCATCCACTCAAGCTGTCAAAGGAAGGAGAAAGGAATGCTAATAAAACTAGATTTGGTGAATGCCTTTGATAGAGTCCGGCTGAATTTCCTCTTTGCTGTGATGTTCAAGATGGGATTTCACCCCCATATGGTTCGCTGGATAAAGGCCTGTATAGAGGGGCCATGGATCGCCCCCCTAGTTAATGGCAGACCTGTGGAGTTTTTCCAAGCCTCAAGGGGACTTAGACAGGGCTGCCCTCTGTCCCCCCTGCTCTATGCCATTCAAGCTTCTGTGCTAAGTTTTCAGTTGAATAAGAGCCTGCAGCAACGCACCTTAATGGGTCTCTCAATTGCTCCAAGAGTTGAGAGAATTAACCATGCTCAATTTGTCAATGACACACTCCTTCTGGGCCAAGCCAACCTCCCCATAGCAAGAGCCTTCAAGAAAGAATTGGATGACTACACTGAAATCTCAGGCAGCGAAATCAGCTTGAGGAAGAGTAAAATTTATGGCTGGAACTTCCCTCCTATAGAAATGATTGGTATTTCCAGGGTGCTGGAAATGGAAGGAACTTCAACGTGGGAGTCCATAAAATATCTAGGAATCCCTCTAGTCAAAGAAGCCCCCATAAGTAGCCTGTGGCTACCTCTGATGGACAAGATGAAAACCAGGATCTTGGCCTAGGGAACAACCTGGCTGAACAAAGCTGGGAAATTAATCCTTATAAACTCGGTCCTCACCTCTCTTCCTATCTATCAGGCCTCCATTCTCTTTGCCCCAAGAGGAATTGTGAGAGAAATAGACAACATCTTGAGAAAATTCCTTTGGGAAGGGGGAAGGAATGAGGGGAAAAAATGCACCTATTCAGTTGGGATAATGTTAAAGCCCCCAGGATGGAAGGTGGGCTGCAAGTCAGAGATGTGGCCACTCAAAATCTGGCCATGGGAGGTAAGATTCTTTGGAAAATGATAAGAGGTAACTCCACTTGGAGCTCTAAATCTCTAAGGACTAAATACTTCTGTGGTCACAAAGAAAGGTGCCTTGAGCGCCCCCCCTTGACTAGGAAAGGTTCTCCTATCCTTTCTCTATGCCTTAAGGCTCTTGACTTGATTACCTCAAGGCTCTCTTGGATTCTGGGAAACGGCAGAAAGATCAAGTTTTGGGAAGACTCTATCTTAGGACAGACCCCTTTAAGATCTCTGGAAGGGCTGGATAACATTAAAAGCTGGCTCCATTCTAATAGCAAATTCACTCTGTGGGACCTTTCAGTTTGGGACCAGGGCGGCTTGTGGCTCAAGTGGGACTTGGGGTTCTATCCGCAGCCTTTAGAAACTGAAGCTCGAACCCTCCTGGAAGCTCTTCAAAGGTGCTCCCCCTCCTCGGCTAGGAAAAAGGACAAAAGAGGTTGGGACTCTTCGTCTGGCTGTTACTCAGCTGCAGTTGGTTATGCAGCCCTGCAGGCAATTCCTTGGGTTTCCCCTAACCCTTCGGTGTGGAAATATCTCTGGCTCCTTCCTTCCCTTCCCAAAATAGATCTCTTCTGCTGGTCTCTTCTGCATAACAGTATCCTTACTTGGGAAAATCTCTCCAAAAGAGGCTGGGAAGGGCCCTCTAGATGCCCTCTCTGTGCTTGTTAGGATGAATCTTCTGTCCACCTCTTTCTCCTCTGCCCCTTTTCTCTGGAACTTTGGAATCTCACTATTGGCCAGTTGAATGTGCCCCTACCTGCTTCTGTTACTTCCTTGTTTACCTTCTGGGTCGATTTGGCTCCCTTCTCTTTTTCCAATTTGAGCCTTCTAAAACACTATTGGATGTGGGTGTCGAAAGTAGTCTGCTGGAAACTGTGGATGGAACGCAACAGCAGAATCTTCAGGGATATCGCAAGGACGTCGATCCAAATGGATATAAAAGTTAAAGTGATGTTGGGTGACCTGGTAGCCTCAAAAACAAATGTCACCAACGAAGTAACCCCTAACAAAGATGAGTATGCTTGGTTCCACGAGCTTGAGCCCTCCCTCCTGAACAGAACCAAGAAAATTTCCAAACACTACTCCCATTGGGAAATTAGGCAGGAGGAACAAGAGTTCATAAAGTGGAGATCTTCTTTGGAGAAACATATCCTGCAGGTGGATGGGGCCTCGAAAGGGAATCCTGGCCCCGCGGGAAGCGGAGGGGTTCTTCTCGACATCTCAGGGAAAATTGTGCTCAGCTTTGCCTGGGGATTGGGTCAGAACACCAATAATATAGCTGAAATCTTAGCAATCTGGCAGGGGTTGGCTCAGGTTAGAAGGTTATCAATAGAAAAATTGGTTGTCATAGGTGATTCTAGAATTTTTATACAAGCTCTCAATAAGAGGAGGGCTCCCAAAAACATGGGGCTGGAACACTATTATAGGAAGGTTACAGATTAGATGAAAGAATTCGAAGAGGTGAAGTTCTACCACGTCCTCAGGAATCTTAATCAGTTGGTAGACCACGAAGCGAACAGAGGAACCTCCCTGGGCAAGGGAGTCATCAATGTAAATGGAATAGAAAATCATGAACCAATCCCTTAGAGTCTGGGGAGAAGATCTCCTCAGGGGATCTCCAGTCAGAAATTGCAGACCTCTGAAAATTGCCAGAAAGGAATCCAAAGTGCAGGTGCGAAGCTCTGAGGAAGTTGAGAGAAGAAGTGCTGAAACAGTGATGGATCATAGGCTGAAATAGCGTTGTAACAGATGCTGAAACACAGTATTGTTACAGTTGCTAAAACACAGTGTTGTTACAGTTGCTGACACACAATGTTGTAACAGTGTTGTAACAGATTTTGAATCAGAGTGCTGAAACAGATGTTGAAACTCAGTGTTGTAATAGATGCTGAAACATAGTACTGTTATAGTTGTTGAAACACAGTGCTGTAACAGTTGCTGAAACACAGGGCTGAAACTCAGTGCTGAAACAGATGTTGAAATACGGTGTTGTTCAGATGCTGAAACACAGTGCTGCAACAGTGCTGTAACAGTTGTTGAAACACAGTGATGTAACAGTGATGTAACAGATGTTGAATCATAGTACTGTAATAGATGCTGAAACACAGTACTGAAACTTTTGCTGAAACAGTGCTGGAACATTTGCTGAAACACTGATGTAACAAAAGCTGATTCAAAGCAGAGACTTACGCTAAAACAGTGCTGAGGCATTTGCTGAAATAGTGACTGCAGTTTTGGCATTGAAAATTGACTGTAAATTCTAGATCTTTTAGAAGGCGTACAGAATCTAGTGTAGTTCACAAGCCTTTAGCTATAGAGGTAGAATGGTGCAGAAAGATAGGCCCGAAGAAACTTGAGGCTAATTTGTAACCAAATTCGTGGCTAGTCCACCCCATTAATACATTCCATAACCGTTTTTGTAAAAAAATAAAAAAATGAATCATGCATACCTGGTATGGATCATAGAGATTTGACACAAAATCTCTTCAAAACTCTTCAAAACAGAAAAATGCATATACATATTCGACCAAAAAGGATCTAATTAACGTCATTAAATCAATCATATCACGGGCCCAATGTTACCCCCATACCTAATATTTTGTAGGTCCGACTGCAAACAAAAATAAATTGCCCCTCATGACTAAGCTTGCTGAGGAGGATCAGCTTTAGAAGCTTCTCCTTCTTGTCGTGAAGATTTGGTCTTGTGCCTCTTGTGTTTCTTTAATTTTTCCCTGAGGTTGTGGTTGGCTTTGGTCATCTCATCAACCAACCTTTGAAGGGAATTCACCTTTTTTTGGAGGACTGCACTATCATGGTGAAGATGTGTGTCCATAGTCTTCCTATCTTCCAACTGTTGCAGTAGCTGAAAATTCTCTTTTTGTAGCTTCTCAATGGATGGAGCAAGCTGAGTTATCTCAGAGGAAGGCTTAGGTCCTTTTAAATATGTAGAGTGTCTATCATTCTTAGGATCTGGGGTAGGCATCTGTGAGGTATGAGTAATAGGGAGTTGATGAGGAGACGTCGGTTCAGATTTTGTCTTCCTATGAGGCTCCAACTCATCTGCAGAAACTTCCCTAAGTCTTTTGTGAGGACTCTCGAGATCAGAGGACACTTGGATAAGGTATGAAGTAGTCAGGGGTTTTGCATAAGGTTTCCCTCTTGTGCTCAGGGTACTCTTTCGAAAGGGTCCTCTATTAAATCGATTAGCTCCTCTCTTATTTGTGGGAATTGTAGGAAAGTATTGTTGAATTACTTCTTGGAGATTTTAGGGTGTAGGATCAAAAGATATTGAAGGCATCAGGGGGTTAACAATAGGCTCCTTGGTCTTTTTTCCCGATGAGGCTGCAGGGGTTTCAACAACCTTCTTGGATTTTTGTTCTGGTAAAGAAATGGCTTGTGTAGGAGGCTTTGGAGTCCTTGGAGAGTGGGGTTTGGATGGATAAATATTACTTAGATCCAATGTCTTTTTTCTAGTCTTGATTGTCAAGTGAGGGTTTGCAAATTGATAAATGAATGCATCCCAAGTTTTCCCCTATTTTTCTAATTTAGCTAAAACAAGGAGTTTGATAAGGCCATGGTGAAAGAGGCTATTGTGGGGTTTTGTTACATTCTTCCTAAATTGAGAGGACATCTTCTCCAAGCTCTTTAAAAAATAGAAGGGAAAATTCAATGGTTTATTGAACTGAAAGTGGGCTAACAATCTAAAGTCGCAGGCTTTAAAGGTGGAATATCTACCTTCACATGTGATCAATCTGGTGATGACTACAAGAGGGTTGATAAACTCCTATTTTATAAACTCCTTGGAGTATCCTTTAGCTCCAGAGATGTTATGGAATTCTGACTTAAAAACCCTGTTATAACTTGATCGCAGTAGCTGGTGGTTTTTAAACCATCTATCTCCCACTCTTGGAAGCTTCATGGTTGTGGCTATGGATTCCTCTGAGACCCCAAAGGTGAGGGACCCCACACACTTTTTATTCCTATCAAAACTGAGGGAAAATTGCATTGAGGTGCCATCGTCATGGCCCTGCAAGTGGGATAAAAACGGCCCCCAGCCTGCACGCAAAAATACCTCCTTGCATTGTGCAAACTCAGGGATGGTGAAAAGGTCTATGTAGGTAGATGGTTCATATAATTTGGGCATCGTGATGGTGTGAAGAATTGGACAGAGGGAGAAATTCACCAAAAAATAGTGTGATATGGCCAAGGAATGACATGATTTGAAAGAGGTCGAGCGGAATTTGAACAGAGGAACAAACAAACAAAGGTTGAGCGTGTTTTAAAACAGGGACGAATGTAAATGGCAGAGGTGAATTGGAATAATGGGATAACCCAATTCCATTTTTGAATGTGCCTATGGTGGAATTGGTTTCACACATGCACGCACGTGTTTCTGTGTGTGAGAAAATTCGAATTTGAAGGCTCATTTTTTGGGGCAATCTTAATGATACAAATTTAGATCAATGTCCAAGTATTTTGACTTGGAAATTTGATCATGAAAATGTCTAAGGTTTGCATCTTCAATCTTGATTTCCATAAACTAATTCAATTAAATGTCATTGATTCCTGGTTACTTGAAATTGTGGACAATTACTAGTGTATATTGTCATATGGCACTTCGTTCAACACCTCATACGACACTTCATACAACACTCAATATGGTACCTCTGTGCTAAATTCATTTTTACCTCCTGTAATGGATAGCCTGCAATCTTGGAATGGTTTTGACAGTCATAGTGATTAAGAGCAAAGGCAGAGTGTTTTATTATTATTGATTTTTCCACCATGCTTCTCAATCCACTCGCATAAGGCATGTAATTTCAATCCTACAATGAACAACCTGTAATGAAAATAAACCAATAAAGTGGTATGTTAAGGATATGTACAACAATTTATAGCACACGGGAGATTAGCATTTCAAAAAAAAAATGATTGTTTATGTAATAACCTACAATACATGAATTTTTACAAAGATTTACTTCTCTAGGAAATGATCAATTGTCAACTCATGAACCCCTCCCCCACACCTAAGTATTGTGACACCTCACAATAAAAAATATAGGAAACCAGACAGTTCTCCCAATAGCTGAAGATTTACAGTTTGTTAAGTGTAGAGATAAATTTCACAGATTGGTCTGACGGTACGGTTAGAAGATGGCCCCACCTATAAGATAGAACATCCTACATATAGATAAGAAGAGGTAGGCAAGAGAGTTTCAAGATAGTATCAAAGTCAGTTCCCAATGGAAAGTTTATGGAGTTCATTAACCTTATCTTAACCATACATACTTCATGTCATATTTGTCTACAAGTAATTCCGTACATCAGGACAAGTTTCAATTTATTATTTATTTTTTGTCAGATTACCATCCTCGCTAGGTAGAATGCCCCGCTACTAGCAAGCATGTTCAGTACTCCAGTGGGTTTACCTAGTCATACCATAGGCTGGTACCCACTGCCATCAGACATGTTCAATATCCCGATGGGTTATCCTCTTACACCCTCAGAGACTAGCCCTCCATATTTTAATATTTTAGTATAAGATTGCTTTATGCAAGAAGATGGGGGGACAACTCTGAAAACAACTTTTCTTTTCTCTTTTTTTTTTTCAATTGGGATGGTATTTATGTTAGAGGATGACTTTCTATTATATATTCCTTAGTGATTTTCCTGATGTAAGGGGTACTTAAGAGGACGTGGCCTGTGTAAAGATATGATATAATAAACATTTTTAGTGTGTAGTGGATGGTACCATTGAGAAGGAACAGAAAGGTATCTCTAGGCTCAACTCACTTTCTTCTTTTGTAGTTATTGTGACGTTTCCATGACTAACCGCTAATCAGACCTCCTTGTTACTTTTTAATAAAGATACTTTACTCACTTACTCGGGTTTCTTGGGAAAACTGTATGAGAGACCTCTAAGCTTGATGGTTATGGTATCACTTCCTTATATAGTGGTGGAGATTTTCAAGAGAAACTACTTTTTAAAATGCCTTAAGAAAAAGAGAAGATGAAATTGTTTGCAAAAATATGGCTAATTATAGCAAGTCAATAATCATTTGATGCTTAGGAGACAACAAGGTTCAAGTGTAACAATGTTTTGAGGAAAAATCCTTCTTTTATATTTCCTTGAAACTATCTACTCCTGGTGAAATAAATACCTACAAAAATCTCTAGAATTGCTTGTTAAAAAATTCAAAAACTATTTACATATGTACAGTAGAAAATTCAAAAAACATTCAATAACAAGTGGGGACTTCCCCATATACTAAGGCCAATGCCTTGTCAGTTGACATGACCTATAGAAAGTCTTCTTTGGAAATGGGATTATGATAAAATTTGAGTCAGTGTCCATTTACTACAAAGGAGACTTGTCCATCGTCAATTGTTTTGATTTTCACAGCTCCATTGTCATATACAGTGACTACCTTGTAAGGCCCCAACCACCGGGTGGTGAGTTTTCCTTTGAAGGTTTTAAATCGGGAATCAAACAACAGATCCCAATCACCAGGTTGGAAGTGTTTCTTCTTAATAAACTTTTCATGCCACTTTCTCCTCTGGTTTTGGACTAATATTTTTCATTGGATGGCATCTTACCTAATCTGATCCAACTCATTCAATTGTAGGGCTCGTTGTTTCTAAGCCTCATCTAAGTTTAATCCCAATTCTATGGAAATATGGAAGGTCCTTACTTGGAATTCTATTGGTAGAAGTACTTGTTTCCCGTACACTAGCTCATAAGGGGTATGCCCAGTGGTGTTTCGTCATGTGGTCTGGTAAGCCCACAATGCCTCTGGAAGCCTATCAGCCCAATCCTGGTGATGTAATTGAGTATTCTTGGTTAAGATAGCTTCCAGAACTTTTTTTGTAGATTCTACTTGACCATTAGCTTGTGGGTGGTATGGAGAATATTTATAGTGTTTAATCCCATATTTCTCTATTAGCTCTCTCATCAGCTTGGAAGTGAATTGAGTTCCTTGGTATGTAACAATTTCAGGAGGGACACTGAAGCGGGTAAATATGTCTTCATAAATGAATTCAACAACAGAATTTTTTGTAGCCCTAAATAGGGATTTTTCCTCTACCCACTTGGTGACATAATCTGTACAAACCAAAATATAGTTCTTCTTACGGAACATGGGCGAAATTGGTCCTACAAAGTCAAGGGCCCATGTTTTGAAAGGTTCTATCATAACTTGGGCATGCAGGGGAATTTCTTCAGCTGGCGTAAGTCTTCCTATCCTTTGGAAACTATCACAACTCTTCACATACTTAGCAACATATTTGAAAATGCTAGGCCAATAGTAACCTGAATGTAACACCTTATATGTTGTACGTTTGTTAGAAAAATGGCCACCACATGTTCCATCATGACAACTTCATAGTATTTATGGTACCTCATCCTCTCGGACACATCTATGAATAATCAAATCAGGACCTGTACGAAAAATGTCATGGCCAACCCAAGAGTAATTAGCACTTTGTGTGATAATTTTATGTTTTTCATGAGGTGACAAATGAGACGGTAACTTCCTAGTAGCCAGATAGTTTTCCATATCCACAAACCATGGGGTATTTACTGAGAGGACAAAAAGGTGATCTTCTAGGAAACTATCATCTACAGGAATATCATCATCCTCATTTTTTATTCGTGAAATAAAATAAACTACCAAATTCTCCTTTCTAGGTCGGTCAAGCACGATGATATTAAAATCTTGTAATAGTAGGAGCCACCTAGTCACTCGGCCATTAGTTATGGGTTTATTCATGAGAAATCTAATGGTGGAATGATCTGTATGTACAAATAGTTCGTAACCTGTAATGTAATGAAGAAAATTATTGATAGCATGAACTACTTCTAAGAATTCCTTCTCGGTAACTGTGTAGTTTAACTCGGAAGGTGTTGGCCCTTGACCAAGTTTTGAGGATCCTTGGTCATGTGTGACCTATTTTTGGGACTTCGATAGGCTGTTGAAGGAAGAGTGCAAGATAAAGTGGAGATCACGGGATCTCAGCCCCTTTTAGGTCCCTTTTTGGGATTTGGGATTATGTAACGGGTATGGGAATGTTGGCTCATGGGTTTACCCATGTTTAGGCCTATTTTGTATGTATAAATAGATGATAGGCAATGTAGTGAGCATATAGAGATACGAATGGCTAAGTGCTAGAGTTGGATCTATGTGATCAAGAGCTGTAAGTGATTTGATACATACTATGTGAGACTTGTAGAGCTAAGTGCAGGTCATTCTAAGATACTGTGGAAGGTTGTGTGCTTAGATCTACTTAGGGAAGGAGGATCTAGCGAGCTGTGCAGATCCCCTGTTCTCTGTGGAGTAGGGTTTTTTAGGCTCTGTACATGTAACTGATTGAAGAAGATAATAAATAAGACAAAGAATTGGTGGACGTAGCCCCAGGGTGGGGGTGAACCACGTACATGTTGTTTTGCTATGCTTTGTGTGATGTATTGATGTGTTTATGTGTTTATTTTCTTAGTGCTTTATATTGATGAATGATTTGTTGATGCTTAGTGCTTCATATTATGGATGGATGTTAGATCTAACTTATATACACGTGCTTAGTGATTGAATCTGCTAGATATGATATTTTTCGTCGTGATAAGTGCTGCTAGATGCTAGATATTGTTGAATATTGCAATGCTCTGTAATTAGGGTTTAA
This sequence comes from Picea engelmannii, assembly GCA_009831015.1. Classification (NCBI taxonomy): domain Eukaryota; kingdom Viridiplantae; phylum Streptophyta; class Pinopsida; order Pinales; family Pinaceae; genus Picea; species Picea engelmannii. Next base: position 480,647 of record ML796533.1, read on the forward strand.
CTACGTTGTAAATGAGACTGAATATTGATGAATGGTAATTGTTGAGTTCTCTGTTAAGTGTTAGAATCATAGATCTATGTCCCAGCTAAGGTTGCAAACATCTAAGTCTTGCAACCACCCCTGCCTCTACCTCGGGTGAGACTTCATCTCCTTCGCAGGTGTTGCCGAAAGAGATGATAGTTAGGGTTTTTTTGGTGCATTGTTGTAGCATTGAACCCTGGGTCTGCCCCTGTGTCAACAAATGGTTCCATTGTCGGGACCTGAAACTGTGATTGCTAGGAATTGAATAAAAAGAAGCTTTGTGTGAATATCTGACCTGAAATTATGAAATCTCTGTGTGTATATTTGTCTCCCTAGTGTGTGATATTCTACTGGATTTGTGAAGCTCTGTGCCAAGAAGGGTCAGATCTGAAGAAAAGAGGTAATATATGCAAGCTCTATGCTCTAATAAAGGTAAGAATAGTGAATTTTTTTAGATCTGGAATCTTTGTGCTCTGCTGAAGATAAGATTAGTTGAAATTTTTGTTTCTAAAGTATGGATCTAGGTATGTTTAATAAGATTTGTCCTAGCTTAAAAACTAGGGCACTGATAGATGAAAGAATATTTGATATGAGTAGATCTAATAACAATAGTGAAAGATATGTTGTACCTATGCATAGAGAGAATCTTTGGACTAACAAATGGATGCAGGATCCTAGAAAGAATTTTTTGCAGGTTAGCTACAATGATCCTAGTGCGCAGTACAGGAAAGGTTGAGGATCATTTAAGAGAAATAGAGGATTATCCCTTTGTTACAGTTGTAGAAAACCGGGACATATGGCTAAGGAATGCCTTGGAAGAAGACCTAGTTGTCTCTGTTGCAAAGCTATGGACAATGAAGTTTTTTATTTCCCTAGAATGATTTCTAAGGTTGAAAGGATGAATATGAGACAAGAAGACCACAAGAAAGGTCAAGCAACTGAGATTATGACAGAACCCCGGAAAGAATCAGATAAAGTATTGCTATAGATGAAAGAAACCATGAATGACCACCGACATATCATCTTATTAGAGATATTCAAAGAAAAAGAATGCATTGAAGTAAGAATAGGAGACTTCGACATTGATTGTGTTCTGGATGAGGAAACACAGGTAAATATTATGACAGAAAGAACTTGGGAAATTCTAGGAAAGCCTGCTATGATTCCTTCATTGGGAGGAATAGGATTATTCAGAGGAAAGTTGATAAACCTGTGCGGAAAGCTCACCCAGATATCTATGAGTGCCAATGGAACTTCGACAGAGGAAGAATTTGAAGTTGTTAAATTTATTGAGAAAAACACTCCATTTTCTATGTTACTAGGAAAACCTTGGATTGAAGGAGATCAGGCCAAAAGAAAAGAAGAAGAAATCCTAGAGTAGAAGAAGCAAGATTTAAAAGATTTCATGACTAGGAGGATCACACACTTGATTGAAGAATGAGAGAACCGAGAAAACATATTTAAGACCAGAGAATTGGATCTCAAAGTAGGAAGAACACTAGACCCGCAGAAGACTGAAGTACCTATTCCAGATACAGATGAAGTATTGCCCCTGATTTCTAGGAAATAATCTCAACAACGCGAAGTTACTTTGTCGAAAGAAGATTAGAATCAGAATGGAAAAAGGAATTCTGAGATGAATCTCACTAGAAATAAGGATAGAAAACTAAGTAAGAAGAAATCTAAGATCGAAAAGTTACAGAAGGTTCCAGAGGGAACTTCGTAGAAGGAAAATTTGCAAAATTGGAACTTCGTTGGGATATCAGAACAACGTGACATGGCACTTCACCATGGTGAATAAATATAGCCATTGGAAACAGTATTGACCATTAGACCGATGGCCTAAATGGGTAACAAGGCATTTATGATCAGAAAGTTCTCCACCAAACCGTTGGGACCGTGCCATAACAGACAAAACTAAGTTAATGAAGACTTCTCACCCATTGCAAGAGATATGTTGCCAAGTTATCTATTTATCACGTCGCGCCACACAACGAGAAAACTTTTTCTAACCATGAATCTGAGCCCACAGAATAGTTGATTTCACACAGTGATCATCGCGCTATTACCATTCATCCCGTTGCATTAACTAGTTACTCTTTGAACCCGAGATATTCAACCACGAGCGTCCATGTCGAACGATCTTAGAGCTACAGAGAATTTTTTTGAAGAAGTTCTCATTGACCTAGTGACTAAAAGACTAATGTCTGCAAGTATTCAAGCATCATCGACGAGTGGAGTGCAAGACTCTTCGTCGACTGCTCGCAGAGCCGGATCATCCCAACCATCAACGGAAAAGAGAACCAAACACAGAGATGACCTAGCTAATGCGAAGCTAATCTTGATTATATTTCTCAATTACATCCTGCCTATGGCTGGCATGGTAAGTCGATATAGTGTGCCAATATATTTCGAGTACTCTGTGATTACTACATACCTCCCAAAGGGGATACATGCAGTTCGAGCATACCAGGACAAGATCACAGCATTGAAGTTCAATGACTTCAACCTCGGAGATCGCAAGAACTACAGTATGCTCGTCCCGTATAAATTCCTGACCAGGATGAAGGGGAAGAACTCAAAGATAATCCCCCAACCGTGGACGATGAACCTCGCACAATCCACCCTGCTAAATGTAATGAAAATCCCACACCTCGAAAGACACCAGGAAGTGAACACATGTGTAAAGTTATTACTTTCATGTTACCATGGTGGTTACTTATGGCTAGACCATCGTATTATAGTCGATCCAATGTTTATCCATAGGATCACAGGATTAAGTATGCAAGGACCCGAACCACAGGATTTCTATCCAGGAAAAGATACAAATCACGTGCTAGCACAGAAGATCAAGGATACATACGATGATGTTGAAAAGGAAACATGAGGATATAAGGTAGAATCCATACAAAATGGCGCAGTGCGCCTAGCCTGCCAGCTTATAGCCAGAAATTTAGTAAGGAAGAATAGACCTACACAAGTCACAGGATTTGTCGTTGACCTCGCAGGAAAGTGCATGGAAGGCTTGCAGATGAACTGGGCAAAGTACCTAGTTAACCAGCTAGAATGAGATTGTCGCAAAGAACAGGATCAAGGCTACGAGTTTCAATTTAATTGGCTCCTGATCCTCATCACCTTTGTTGCCTCGAAGATGTCGGAAGGTGTGACCTTTCTGAATATTGAACCATTCGATCTGCTTGTTGCGAAGTTCTCTACCCTTTGGTACTCAAGTGATATGAACAAACAATGGTATTCAAACACTTTTTTTCATACATATTACCTTCAGCTGAAGAGAGCCATTGAAGTTGAACCTCGCATGACTCTAAACACCCTACGGAGGTTCTGACCCCTGATGAAGTTCTATGCAGATCGACACTTCCTCTACATAACAGTGCGAGCCGATGAACATAAGGAGTATCTTCAGTCGTACTACAAGCTCATGGAAGAAAACCTGGAGGAGATCACTAAGGACTGGTCCACATACCTCCTTATTCCGTAGACCCTGTAGAAATGTCTGACCCTGAAAGCCTAGAGACCACACATAAAGAACATGATACACCCAGACCCAGCAGAACGAAGAAGACCGAAGAGGTCCAAGATTTAAGCAGTGCCTTAGGAAAGACTGCTTCAGTGTCACCCGACGGAGGGGGTGATAACGAAGTAGAAGAACTAAATGACTAAGTAACATCACCCAAAGATGAGGTTGATCCCATGAAGAAGAGAAAGGTTTCTCCCTCGAAACCTTCTTCCCAAAAGAAATCGAAAGCCATCGTGACCAAGATGAAGACTATGCTTACTGCCAATGATTTTGACTTCATCATTGCAGCTCTAAATGACGCTTCACTGGAAATCGTGGAGAAACAAGAAGCTAAGAAGGAGGAAATGTATGATACAATTGAGGTTGAACTCTAAGGGGTACAATAGGCCCTTCAGTCCAGCTTCACAGTCTCCCCTTCGCCCCTGCCATCAGGAGAACCAGAGTTGGGAGATGAGCCAGCCCAACTCCACCGACTATCTGATACGGTCAGAGCTCGCCTTCGTCGCACTCAAGAAGAAACAAAACAAGCCACCCAGGCCTTGAAGAAAGTGCAAGGCGTACTCGTAGAACAACGCAAAGTTGCAGAGAAGGAGAAGGTTTCTCTCCAGAAAACATTTTAAGAAGAGAAAGCATAGATGCAACAAGAAAAAGAACAGTTGCTCTCAGAGCAACTTGAAGTGAAGGAAGCAATCAACAGAGCCCTCCGCTCTGTGATAGTCTTAGATCTACAAGTAGAAGACCGAGTCATGCATCAAGTAGATAAACTCACAGAAGCTATCCAGCAGCTACAACAACAAATAGCAGACTTAGAGCTCTGAACAGTGCCCAACACCTCGCAGGATGTGAGGGACCAAAGAGAAGAAACTGATCGAAGCGCAGTTGAGAGAATAAAGGCCCTTGCCATGGAATGTAAGAAACTCATTGATCACGATGCCCAGACCTATGAGCAACTCATTAAGAATCCAGAACTAAAGGCACTAGAGTCACAACTCCAAGAGGTGAAGTATCAAGCAGAAACGATACAGGCACAGTTGAAGCCCATGTCAGTTGTGGAAATAATGAAGCGATCCCAGGAGCATCGCACTGCCCAACAGCAAGTCCACACTATCCAAATTAAAGTCATGGAAGTGACTCAGAGGCTCCAACCTTTATAGGATAAGGCTTAAAAAATTTCACAAATATCGAAGGTCGAGGAGTGGAAGTGGAGAAAGTCATCACTGTAGCTGAACAACGCCTAGAGGGACCTGTCAATGAAATAGTCATACAAGAGTTCTCTGAACAAGAAGCCATGGTACAAAAATAAGTTGAAGAAACTCAAGCCAAGCTCAAGTATTTTGAAGTAGAACTAGTCAGATCAGAGTGACTCGGGACGAGTCACAGGTGAGTGTTGGGGGCCTGTTGGCCCTTGACCAAGTTTTGAGGATCCTTGGTCATGTGTGACCTATTGTTTGGACTTCGACAGGATTTCGAAGGAAGAGTGCAAGACGAAGCATAGATCACGGGATCTCGACCCCTTTTAGGACCCTTTTTGGGATTTGGGATTATGTAACGAGTATCGGAATGTCGACCCATGGGTTTATCCATGTTTAGGCCTATTTTGTATGTATAAATAGATGCTAGGTGATGCAGTGAGAATATAGAGATACGAATGGCTAAGTGCTAGAGTTGGATCTGTGTGATCAAGAGTTGTAAGTGATTTGGTGCATAGTATGCGAGACTTGCAGATCTAAGTGCATGTCATTGTAAGAGACTGTGGAAGGTTGTGTGCTTAGATATACTTAGGGAAGGAGAATCTAGCGAGATGCACAGATCCTCTGTCCTCTGCGGAGTAGGGTTTTTGAGGCTCTATGCATGTAACTGATTGAAGAATCTAATAAATAAGAAAAAGAATTGGTGGACGTAGCCCCAGGGTGGGGGTGAACCACATACATGTTGTGTTGATATGCTTTGTGCGATGTATTGATGTGTTTATGTGTTTATTTGATTAGTGATTTATATTGATGAATGATATGTTGATGCTTAGTGCTTCATATTACGGATGGATGTTAGATTTGAATTATATACACGTGCTTAGTTCTTTAATATGCTAGATCTGATCTGTTTCGTCATGCTAAGTGTTGTTATATGCTAGATCTGGTTGAATACTGCAATGCTCTATAATTAGGGTTTAATTGCATTCTAATTGAGACTGAATATTGATGAATGGTAACTGTTGAGTGCTATGTTAAGTGTTATAATCACAAATCTGTGTCCCAGCTAAGGTTTCATACATCTGAGTCCCGAAACCACCCCTTCCTCTACCTTGGTTGAGACTTCATCTACTTCGCAGGTGTTGCCAAAAGGGCTGGTAGTTAGGGTTTTGTTGGTGCGTTGTTGTAGCGTTGAACCTTGGGTCTACCCCTGTGCTAACAATAGGGGAAAATTTATTTCTTACAAAATAAATGGCATAGGAATGTTGGTCCTCTTTCTTCCCTAATACTCCTCATATTGCGGTGTCGGAGACATCAGTAGATATGTGAAATGGGAGAGTCCAGTTGGGCCCTCTAAGAACTGGTGCCACAGACAATTTGTCTTTTAGGGATTTAAAGGCAGTTTGACATTGCTCAGTCCAAACAAAATCAACATCCTTTATTAACAATCTAAACATGGGTGCAACAATCTTAGTAAAATTTTCAACAAACCGTCGGTATTATCCAGCATGTCCAAGAAATATTCTCACATCTTTTGAGTTTTGGGGGGTGGAAGTCTGAGGATGACCTCAATCTTTGCAGGATCGACTTTTATCCCTTCAGATGAAACATGATGTCCTAGAACCACTCCTTTAGCTAACAACATTTTACATTTTTCATGACTTAGAGATAGGTTCATTTCTTGGATTTTGATAAGGACTTTTTCTAAGTTATCTAAGGTTTCCTAGTAAGTGTTTCCATAAACTATGAATTCACCCATGTATACCTCCACACAATCATGAATAATATCAGCAAATATCCCTAGTACTGCTCGTTGAAATGTTGTAGGAGCATTACACAATCCAAATGGTAAAACCCTATAGGCATAGGTGCCCCAAGGACAAGTAAAGGTGGTCTTGTCCTGGTCCTCGGGTGCTATGAGAATTTGATTGTACCCATTGTACCCATCTAAAAAGGAGAAATACTTCTTTCCAGATAGGGTATCCAAAACTTGGTCAATGAAAGGAAGAGGAAAGTAATCCTTCAGAGTGGCTTTGTTGAGTTCCTGGAAATCAACACAAATTCTCCATTTCCCGGTCACTTTCTTTGGAACCACTACAAGTGGGGATACCCACTTACTATCGGAGATGGGATAAATAAATCTGACATTTAATAACTTTTGGATCTCCTCTTTTACTATATATTTGAGTGTTGGGTTCATCCTTCTCTAGGGTTTCCTAACATTTGTTACTTCCCCCTGGGTGTATATGTGAAAGATGCATGTGTCAGGGTGTATACCCTTCATTTCAGTGTATTCCCCGGTGAATGCTCCTGTTTGTTCTTTAAGGATACTAACTAACTATTTTTGTTGGTCTGCATCTAGCCCGGAATTTATATGTAAACATTTCCCTCGACTAATCTCGTAGGGCATGGTATAAGACATGGTTGACTCATCTATCTCGAAGATAAAAGATGTTGAAGACAAAATGTATGGGTCGAATTGTTCCTGAAATTCTTCCCCAAACATATACTCAAATTGGGGAAAAGATTGTGGAAAATCAACACATGTGATAGCAGAAATGAACTGGTTTAGCACATCTTCTGTTGTGTGCTCCCGAAGTTCCAAGACATGGTCACTTGGAAATACAAGTTCTTCCCAATCCTATTTTTCATATGGACATTCAAGCCACCATATATTCTCCATAATAGGTTGGGTTGGAGGGTATATGGTGAGATTTTGAATAGAAATTCCATTTGAGATGGTCATTTCTCCCTCTCTATAGCTAATAAATGCATTGGATGTGGATAACCAAGGCCTTCCTAAAATAACGGTATGGCCTTTGGTAGGATCTTTCGAGTGGATGACCAAAATGTCTATTGGGTACTCCCATGAGGCTAAATTAACTATGATATCATCCAAAATTCCTTCTGGTATAACCCTAGTTTTATCTGCTAATTCCAAAATGGTTGGGGTAGGTCTAAGAAGAGGTTGTAACTGTAATTTCTCCAAGGTAGTAGAGGTCATAACATTGATGGCTACCCCTAGGTCTATGAGAGTGTTTCCAATGGAGACCTCATTAATGGTTATGGTCACTACTGGGTTTCCTGGGTTCCCATATTTTGCTACCCTAGGATGCTCTGATATATACTCACAAATTTCTCCTATCAAATGTATTGTAGAAGGGTCCTTCTGCTTCCTACCTGGCTTCTTAATACTACCTTATTATAGATTGGAATATCCTTAATGTCTAGTAGCAAGGGAATTTTGACAAAAATATTCTTCAATTCATTCAAGATGTCAAATTCTGGTCGGGTGGTAGGTTTCTTGATTACTAATCATTTTGGATAAGGAGGGGCCTTCGTAATTTGTGAAGGTTCATTTTGGGGAAGCTTGGGTTCTTGGTCCTTAGGAATAATAACATCCTCCCACCTAGTGGCATCCATAGGTTTTTTTATGTTTTCTTCTTCATCTTCTTCCTGGATGACTACTTAAGGTCTCTACTTGTCCAGAACTTTTCCCGACCTCAGTTGAATCTCCTGTAATGGAACAGGAGTAATAACATATGTCAGGAAGGCTTGCATATCAACATTATGAAGAGGTTGAGTGGGCCTATTATTGGGATTGGGAACCGGTTGTGCCGGTAATAATGTTGGTCTCGGGGATCTTACATTCTAATATTGTTGTGGTTGTTGTTGTTGTGGAATAGGAGGTAAAGGTGGTGGAACAAAACCTGGCATAAGTTGCAGAATGTTTGATGGAAACTGAGAGTAAGGATGGTTGGACATAGAGATAGGTGGAGCTTGAAGGTTTAATTGGTTATGCCCTCCTCTCCATCCTTGAGGCCAAGGATTTTGGTACTGTGTAGGCTAGTTTTTCCAACTTGGTGAGTTCCATTGTTGTTGTTGTTGATAATAGGGTGGAACTTGAGATTGTAGATCTGGGTGTGTGGGTTGGTTCCTAGGCTGCCATGGCCTCCTAGGTGCATAAGAGGACTCCCCAGGATCCCCACTCCTATAGATGGCTAATAAATCAGGCAATGATGGACATTTTTCATTTGAGTTTTCTTCCATGCAGAAGCCACAAACTGAAATGTTATCTAATGGGCATTCCCTTGAGGAATGCTTCCTTTTGCATCTTGGGAAATATATGCTCATTGCTTCATTTTCCTCCTCCTGTTTCTTTTTTATTTTTAGGGTGTCCAACTGGGAACCTATTGTGCTTAATATGTGTGTCTTGAAGTTCTTTAAAAGGTTCCCTATCTCTGCTCTTGTAATACCACCTGAACTAACTAGTTTTAAGTTTCTATTATAAGGGTCCTGGACATTATTTATTTTTTTATCTCTACTCCTTGAGTAACTCTTACACATTTCACATATTTCAAAAAAATGTTTATGAGAGATGTCACCTGATGCCATCAGGTTAAGAATATCTAGGTATTATTCTGAAATTCCCTTAAGGAAAAGAGCCCCAACTGCATCCTCTGGGAGGTCATGGTATTTTGACTTATGGGAGATGTATGCAAACCATTCCATATAGTCCTCGAGATTCTCGTCTTTTAATTGTTGGATTTTGAAAATGTCGTTACAAGATTATCTAGTCTTGTAGTAGTCTTGTTACTTTTTAAGAAATATATATTTCATGGCTTCCCAAGACCTAATACTGGATTCTCCCAATCCCATGAACCATCTTAGTGTAGAGTCCTTGAGAGTGGCAGGAAAGAGTTTTAGTTTCTAGGCATCTTGTAAGTAGTTGTAGCTCCTACACAAGATGTCGAACTCAAATAGGAAGGTGTCTGGATCTTCACTTCTTTTACCATAAAAGGTAGGTAGTGTTGAGAGAGGAATATTTTTCATATTGACATTTGGGGTGGTGTCCAAAATTGGAAACTCGAAGGTAGTTTCGGCTTGGTTTCCAACTTCTTCTTCCTCCCTATGTCTTACATTGTTGTGATCCTCCCGATCATCCATACTGATTTGGTTTCCAAAAAGAGAGTACTTAAGTGGTTTTATCTTTGAAGAGAACAAGGTATCCCTCTGATGAGAAGGTCTTCCTATTGTTTGGGTGTCTGGGACTCTACTCGAGCCGGTTGAGGTTATTGGTGCCAAAGTTTCTATGCCAATTTGAGAGACAATTATGTTGGTTGAACTACCAAACAAGGTATTCACCTGTTCAGGGTCTATGATGTCTTCAAAGTTAGGATCTCCTGATGGTGATAAGAAAACAAAGGTTGTATTTTTTGGTTCTGCGGAAGGCTCGACTGGTCTTGCATCCTATCCCAATATTATTGATGCTTCAATTTTTTGTTCTACAGTTCTCCCTGTATTAGTCTCTTCAGAGACTAATTTATCTCTTTGGGTTGAGCTAGCTCCTATTTTTCGGTATCGGTCTGCGGAATTTATGACTGGAACGTTCCTTCCCCCAAAAAGGTCAGAAGGAACCTTGGTTGAAAGATCTAATTTAGATTTAACGTATCTACCTTTTGGGTCTCTAGGTATATTCATGAAAGTAAACAAAAACAAAAGGAAAAACTACCATTGGGTTTGGGGGAACCTGCTATAACAGATGCGCAAGTTTATACCTCTCATCTTAAAGTTCCCCCGCCACCAAACTAATGCTAAGTTTTAGAAATGATTTATTTCCTAACTATTTCCTACCTTGAGATAACTCCCCGGAAACAACACCAAAAATTATGGGTGTTTTATATGCACTAAAAATACACTAAAAACCATCAATTAAATTGTCAACCCGAAGTAAGTAAACTTAGAGTTGTAGCAATATATATGCCAAGGTATAAAGGTTGTAGGTAGTATAGTCTAACTAAGGAAATGGGATATTTGAGGCCTAATCTACTCAAGAAAAGACTACTAATGATCAAACCCTACTAAGAAACATAAACTATGTACCCTAAGTAACTTTTGAACAAAGGATCGATGGATAGTCCTAAGAAATCAAATGAAAACCCTACTTAAAGAAAACTAACTTAATCATGACGATAAGCAAAAACAAACTATCTACCTAATAAGCAATAACAACAACAAACTACTTTAATTAACCTATTCAAATTCAATAAGCAACTATCCTATTAAAGCAAGTAAACAAGCAAACAACTACCCTATCAAAGAAAGTAAACAAGCAAGCAAACAACTAACTAGCCTATGATAACTTCTACAAGAAGTAAACTAATTAAGATTACTCAATAAGAAACTAATCAAGCTAAGAAGTAATTAATCAAAGGAAGGAAATATTAATCTACTAAATTGAAAGCGTTATGACAATAAAAGTAATCAACAACTACTCTTTAATCTACCATAAGAAACTATTATTTAATCTACCAAAGCAAGAAGTCTATTATTTAATCTATAAAAGAAAGGAAACTATCCTCTAATCTATGAAAGTAAGAAAACTCAAACATAGTGTTGATGGTTATGTCTCCGGTGTCTTATAATATCACGATGGCATTTAACAATTAACGATAATTCAAGAGGGATAAACTCGATATTTACTTCGATAGCAAAGTGAAAAGTGTGAATTAGAAAATCCAGTGAGAACTTAGCCATTATGGAAGCAACATCAACTATCCTACATATCCATGTGATTATTCAATCATGCATTAATCATCAACAATATAAAAACACTATTCTAGTAAATTCAATTGCATTCTATACTAATTAAGCAAATTCATACTACTTAGATTCATTACTAGAAACTAAACTCAATAATCGACTTTGAATTAAAATTGCAACCTAGATCTAAAAAAGAAATTGCATAAGGTAAACTAAACTAGTCCTATTTTAACAATTCAAATTGCAAAAGAGGAAATACTCATAAAACATAAATTAAATATTATTTCAACATATGACAAGAAATTGAATGAGAAAACTAAATGAAAATTTAAATAAGCAAAACTAAGTACAACTAGATAGCCAAACTATAATTGAAAGATAAAAACTAATAACTGTCCATCCACCGAAACCTTGTCAAGGAAATCATAAACTAAAAACTTTGTTTTTACACTCTATTTCAACATAAAGAAAACCTAGCTATCATCTAATTATACACAGGGTTAGTATCTAAGCTTGCAATCTTATCCCCTATCAACTAACAAATCATTGCATATTAACAATAGCCTCCATAATAACCTGCAAAACTGAACTAAACTAATTAAATTATAGACAACAAGTTATATAGTAAAGAAGCATAATAAAAAAATCATGTACAGGAAATGAATAAAATGACAACTACACTATTTAATGCACAATCAAACTAATTGGATATTCACTCAAACTATTGGTGGGCCCCCCAGCAAGTCATGGCTAATCTTCAAAGATGAACCATGAGCTCAATAACACGGATTCAACATTAAAATAAAAAACCCAGTCTTTACACAGTTTTAGCAAAATTTATATGAAAATGGCAAAACAGAGTTGAATTGTCTTTTTCTCTCTAACACCCTTTGTCTGACCACTGAGCTGGTATTTATAGGTTTATAAGCTGAGAGGTCGACCACTGGAAGGGTCGACCTTCTCTAAAAACAACAAATCTCTTTTAATGCGCCCTAACTGTCAGTGGCTTCTAGAAATAAGGTGAGCCAATAATCGCCCAGCATAACAACCCAAATTGAGTTTTTAGAAGCTCAATAGCTGGAGGCCACGAGAACAAACAAAACCCATGTCTTTGATTCACCCATCGTTGGTCGTCGATATGCTCACCACCAAATCGCCCATGGTTTTTGTGCAGGACGAAGTGTCGGATGGAGTACCGGACTGAGTGTCAGATGGAGTACCGAACGTAGTGTCGGATGCAAAAACGAGCTGTGATTTTTCTGTGTTACACACAAAATGCGAATTAGTTTCCTGGAATCATAAAAACATGTTGAATTACACTCAAAATCCATCATAAAACATGAATCGTGCATACCTGGTATGGATCATAGCGATTTGACACAAAAGCTCTTCAAAACTCTTCAAAACAAGAAAACGCATATACATATTCGGCCAAAAAGGATCTAATTAACGTCATTAAATCAATCATATCACGGGCCCAACATAATGCACCAACCATTTTTTCAAGATTAGTAGTAGTCTCTTTTAAGGACTTTATTCATAAGTTTTTGGAGGTTTAATTAGATGATTGGACAGTGTTCAGTTTGTTGAAAGATCGTGTTGACTTATTAAGGTTGATGTTGGATATATGCATACAGTTTCATATATCATTAAACATTAAGAAATTTATTTTCATTGCACCTTTTGGTATTTTGTTGGGGCATATGGTGTGTAAACAGGGTCTGTTGGTTGATCCTACTAAAATTGTTGTTATAGTTAACTTACCACCACCAAATGCAGTGCGCCAGTTGAAGAGTACATTGGGCCACACAATATATTACATGAAATTGGTAAGAGGGTATGAACATATAAACGCACCAATGGAGAAGTTAATGAAGAAGGATACTAAGTACCAGTGGAATGATGAATGCCATAAGAACCTGGATATTTTGAAGGAGAAGATGGTTACTGTGTCAATTTTAGTATTTCCAGATTGGGCTAAAGAATTTCATGTGCATGTAGATGCATATGCAATTGCATTAGGAGTATTATTAACCCAACCAGGACAAGGCAATAGAGATCACCCTATTTCTTTTTCAAGCAAAAAATTATCAGATTCAGAGCATAACTACAACACTATAGAAAGAGAAGGTCTAGCTATCGTGTATGATTTGTATAAATACAAACATTATTTGTTGGGATAGCACTTTAAGATGTTTACAAATCATTCAACTCTGAGATACTTAGTTAAGAAGCTAGTGTTGGGGGGAAGGATATGCAGATGGATACTCTTGTTTCGGGAATTTGACTATGAAGTTGTGGTGAATCCTGAAAGATTGAATGCAGCCCCAGATCAATCCATAACCTTTACTTTTAGTGTTCATGGAATATGTGCATAACCCTAAATCATTACAAAGGACCTATAAATGGGGATTTGGAATTGCAAGTGAGATATGGGAATTATTTTGGTGATTGGTAGACCATAAATGGGTCTCAACTCTATATTTATGGTTTGTGGATGCAAAACCAAGAACTTCAGCTCAAATAATTGCTTCTAGGGGTCATAGAACATGCATAGGAATGAAACCAACATAAAGGACCTATAAAGGGAATAACAAGATCAAGCTAAGAACAATTTTTATGTTTGGAATAACATTAATGGCCATGTAGGACATTATTTAAGTATGAAAATTAGGAATGTAGATCATAAGAGGTAATAGGTTTCTTGTGTCTTGAGACATCATTTATATACATAAATTAGGTATATAGGCCCTAAACGTTTCTTCTACAATTGAAACCTCCATAGAGTCTATGTGAAAATTTAACCTTTCTCCTGCAATTAGGATATGGTTACAGTTTAACATTTTGTGTAGGAAGGATGGATCTTGTGGTCTAGGATATAGTTTAGGACCAAAAACTAGAGGCATGGTCCCTAAGAGTTTCCTCTAGGGCTCATAGATCAGTCCCATGGCTCCAAACTACCCTAGTTTCATTTTAGAGGAAATCATGTCTATATAAGTGTTATGCATGCACAATTTTGACATTTACTGTAGAATAGATGGGTATCATGGCCTCCTGAGGTTTATCAATCCAAAATCCAAGGACTTATGACCCAATAGTTTATTTTGTCTCTCATGGGGCATGCATGAGGTCCTAAAACACCACAAAGGAATTATAGAGGGATAGGTATACATATGAGTGATATATGAGAAAAAATTTGGTGATCATTGTACCTTGGGTAAGTTTTTTTAGGAATAGGAGACAAGGACTTAGGTCCTAATAGTTCCTACTAAGGATCATGGACCATGCAAGGGTCCCAAAAGAATTATGATTTTTCCTAGGTCACTAGATGACAATTAAGAGGTCATATGTGATGGTTTGAAGAAGTGTTTCTATCCTTCAATGGCTACAAGCCTTGTTTAGGGCCTAAGGTATGATTTTCCTAACGTGACCATAGCTAGGGTCTTGAGAACCATACCCAATTCTCAAAACATACAAATGGTTCCAAAATACCCACTTGAAGGTAAAGGATATCCTTAAGGTTTCAAGTGTGTTGGTTTAATGTGTCTCTATACCGATATGGAAATCAAGTTCATACCTAGAAACTCTAAAATATTAGTTATTTCCTATTATGTATATGTAATATGTTAAAAAGATACCTTTAACCTTATCTATTTATCTACATTCATTATAAAAGACATAAATATATAGATATATATTATGCTCTATTATGTTATGCTAATATGTTGTTGTAAGCCCCAACAGAAAGAAATTTATATTTTAAATTTCTAGTCAACCTCTCTAGAGACCCTTATATTATGCACAATAATGTATCATCTCAAGTGCTTGGAAATTATGAGTAGCAATTATACTTGTGGTTCAAACCAACCCTGGATTTTGTAGATTTTAACCTTGTACAATATTTTACTCCAAACAGATTTTCAATAAAAGAACAAAAAAGATACAACGACAAATACACACATTACACACATATTTTTTCCCCTGGAAAACCAAACCGATAAAACCAGCATATTCTATATTCATTCATAGTGATACATTGTTTACAAGATAATATATAGGATCCATCGACATCAAAAACCTTAACCCAGTCACTTGGATTAGTCAACAACCCTAATTCCTTAACCGAAAATAGAAAACCATCGACAAAAACCATGTGTCGAAAAACCGCCCAACAATGGACTAGCTATTTTAATTTAGGCTTACTTAGTTTTAGTGGCTAGTTATCTTAATTTTTTTCACCTTTGATCCTCAAAAAATTGATTTTGTTTTAATAGATGAAAAACAATGTTAATTTCACATTCACTCTATGTTCTTTAATACTAGCTAGGTGCTTAGTATAGAACTACATTATATTGTTAAAATTAGGACTGCATTCAAGATTTAGATATTGTAAATTCAAATCTCATTTGTATATTGGCATTTGACCCAACATACTGGAAGAGATTGCTACCCCAAATAGGGACAAGTCTAATTGGGTCTTATCTCTAGGAAAACTCCCTTAGTTAGATGATGGACAATTGTTTGTGTCAAAACTTTGTACTATAAGGAAGGCCACCCTTGCATGGATGAACGTGGTAGTGTTTCTATGCCATGAATTTATTATAAAAAAAAGAACAAAAAACTTGATCTTCATCTAATCAACCACAATTGGAAGTTGATAAAAGACTCAATTATTAACCAAATTTCCAAGACATTGAAGTATAGTTTGAAAACCAAAAAGTTCCCAATTCATAATCGCATTCTGAAACTAAACTTAAATACCCTTGTATCATTCCTCAACATGAGGTTTATACCTTTAGAATTGTTACTTGAGCCTTTTCCACAAAATTGGATAAAATTTACCTCTCTTGAAGAAAATACTAGAAGCACTAGAGCTCATAGGAAATTTGTCCAAAATGAAAAAAATATTTATGTTCTAAGTCTAAATGATTTTATTTCTTATCCATTGGATGAAATTCCTAAACCCTTACTCCATTTTCTAGTCATGTTGAATCAAATATTGATCCTAAAACTCAATCTAATCGATACCAATATGGATGGAAATCAAAATCAACAACTTGCTTGGTTGGAGCAAGATGATTTAGACATACCTAGATAACAACATGACTTACCAAAACATCCTAAAAGATTGATGCTTAAATTTTATCTAGATAAGTGTAGACCGCATGAAGATCGTATTAAAAAATTATGTAAGTAGTCAAATGAGAGATCAACAAGATGTTGTATGTAGTATTTTCCTTACACATTTGATAATAAAACTTCAACTTACTATTTCAATTTATCCATAGGATCTATCACTAGTTGGTATCAATTTGAAACAACATTCTTGACCAAATTTAATGATGAATGAACCCTAACTTCCTTGGTATTAAAATTGTATAGAATGAAAATGGATAGAAAAGAATGGATCAAGAATTTTTATCAAAGACTTACAATTATTATTAATAAAAAAGAAAAGAGTTTTAGTACTACTTTTTTTACATTGTGGTTCATGGTCCTAAGCTCTCTATGTCCACAACAATCCCCCCCGAAATCCGGAGAACATAGGACGGTCAAGTATTTCGAGAAAAATTGGCTCACAAAGAGAAACATGTCGCATAGATGAGACTCGAACCTGGGTGGGGAGGAGAAAAATACCCACCCAAACCAATTGAGCTACAACCACTTGATTGACACTCTAGTCCTATTTCTAATGTGAAGGTTGAATTTTATACTTCTGCTCTGTATGTTTCCATGATCATATTTGTAAAAAGAGAAGGAAAGAATACTTTTGCTAAAAACATTCAAGAACCAATCAATGTAGAAAAGGAAACGATAAGTCTTAAAGGGAATCTCTTTTTAGATGAAGAGAAAAATACATTTATTATTAAAAAATTGTTGCCATGAACTTAAACAAACACAAAAACAAAAGACAAAGATTCAACTAACATTGAAATCTTGTAGAGAATTGTAAATAAACTTTCAAATGAAATAGTCAATTTAAATAAGAAATATGGTGAAGGAACTTCAACAAATAATCCATTCAATTCATTCTTTAAAAATAAAAATCCATCGCCCAGGAAATCTCCTTCAACTAATGCAAATTTAGATCTGAAATATTTTTTTATGGATAATTTCTACAGAGAACACCTAGCTAAAAATTTGGAGAAAGCATACCCTCGATTCATTTACATGTTTGGAGTATTTGTTTCTTCATCATATCAACCTAATAATTCAACCCAAGAAACTAAATAGGTTGTTGATGTTGATTTTGTATCTTCGGGAGGTATTCCCTAAAGAGGCCAAGGTGTCAGGGATGTGGGAATATTTGTTGGCACCATATTATCCTTTTGGTTTGGTGAAAACCCTCTTGTATTTGAGTAGGGGATTCATGGGTTTGGTGATGGGATTTGTGGGTTTGTGTTGGGACTTCACACCCACAAGAAAAGCCTAATTTGATGTTGAATTGTGGAGGGTATTCTATGGTGAACCCCAAGGATTGTATATAAAGGGGAGAATTCATTGTGACTGTTATAGCGCAAGTTGTAGGTTGGGAAAATCCCAAACCAACCACAAAAAAAGTGCTATAACTTGGTAATCCTACACCCAATGTCACCTCGATGTAGGTCCCGCACTTCAAGGGTGACTAGGTCACTCTAGGGAGGAGATCCTGGTGACCCTCAGGGGATTGGGATGGAGATGGAGGGAAGTGGAAATAAATCCCCTAGAGGTCAATTATAAGTGGAATGAAAGGTAGGAAGAGACGCCTTGCAAGTCAATTGATTTATGCCCCACGGGTATAGTACTTTTCTAGATGATGGTACCTTCCTGAGACACAAGAAAAGACACTTTGCAATTGTATATGTTAGATGGATCAACAAGTTAAGTTTGATGTCCCTAATTTGCAGAAGTAGATATCAGCTTATATCAGCGAACAAACACCTAAAATCAGCATATAAAGATCTAGACTAGTTAGGTAAATCATCATCAAACTTAGCAATGAATATAGGCTGAAGATTGGAAATTAAGAAGAAATATAAGATGGTTGTTGTAAACATGTATTTTCTGCAGAAAATTGCAGCCTTGTGGCTGTAGCATTCATTGGAAAGCAACAGAAAAATCAACCATGAAAATTTTCCAACAACTAGCTCAAAATATGTGCCCTAGTTAGTAGAGTAAATGAGCAAAGTTAGAGAGCTAGTCTAGGGTTAGTTTAGGATTTATGAGTGTGTTAATAGCTAGGTTTATGAAGCCATAATGGTTGTAGGTTAAAGTTTATAAAAAAATATTAGAGTATTGGGAGAGAGGGGATGCCCTAGTGATGGGAAACTCCTCTCAATGAGACAAATCAACTTCAAGCAAGAGAACTTTCAAAAGGTCAAAAATTATGTTTCCCAAGGCAATGATTTTATATTTCCAGTGCAAAAAAGAGTATGACTAGTGCATTTACTATTGGGTTAATGGATTCAAAGGATCTTAGAGAATCTACCTCCTTAGGGGTGTAAGCCCTTTTACTTCCCAAGGCAAGTTTCTTTAGGCTAGGGTTTAGGCTAAGAGGGTGTATTCCCTTATACTTCTCTTATAAAACCTTTGTCTAATCAATAAGACGAATAATAAAGTGATGAATA
The DNA here is from genome assembly GCA_009831015.1 of Picea engelmannii. Taxonomy (NCBI): domain Eukaryota; kingdom Viridiplantae; phylum Streptophyta; class Pinopsida; order Pinales; family Pinaceae; genus Picea; species Picea engelmannii. Next base: position 499,546 of record ML796533.1, read on the forward strand.
CTAAGGTGGGGGTGTATTCTCTTATACTTCCCACCTATACATCCTATACATCCAATTTTATTCATAGTTGTAGAGATTCTGATACAATAGATCTGCAGATCTGGAACAATATAGTTGAGATCACATAAAAAAAATGACAATAATCCTCCAACAAATCTAAGAGGAGAAGATACAAGCCTCCAAAGGCCAAATAGCTGCAAGAGAGGAATTAAAAGACAAGATTCTAACCCTCTGAAGTACCAAACCCTCAAACTATAAGACTTGCACACTATCTTTTATCGGACAAATCGGTAAGTGCGGACACAAACAGATCTCCCTAGTTTCACCACAAAACTAGAACAAAACAAGACAAAATATAAAACTTTCCCTAAGTTTTAACTATCAAGCATACTAAATAACAAGAGATAAATGACATACCTTTTAAATTTCGTTTGTCCCCACTAGTGTCATCGTCACTCCGTTCCAAAGCTTATGGGATGTTGAACTTGTAAAAAAGACACAAGTCAATGAAGTGAAAGAAACAACATATACTCAACAAAACCTATGTATGTGATCAAGGAGTCATACAATAAAATACGACCAATTTTATGGGAAATAAATATATCACTGTATTAAAGAATTTGGAAGAAAGATACAACAAGATGCCTTGATGTTGTGAGGTTCCTTCCAATAGTTCCTTGTATCCCACACACTTATGCTCCATAGATTCTGAGATCAACAATCTATCTTGACAAAGAAAATCTCAAAGCCAACATACAAGCTCCAAAAACTCCAAGCTACAAAACTCAAGAACTTTCCACATTTTCCAATATACAAGATCTAGCCAAATCAATCCAACCTTAGCCATGAGAAATAATCTCCTTTTATAGGATGAAAAGGATAGGTTGAGGAGGTTAGGATGATCCTAAGAGATTAGGAATGTGACTCAGATCCAAACCGATCGGAATCCATATCACCTCATAAGCTTCTCTTCTAGAAACGTTGAGAAGATGCTCTTTTTCCTTCGTACGAAAATCGCCGCACCCTTAACACTGAGAAAACTACGAAGACATCGCATGCCACTATGGTGAAACCTGAGATGATCCTAAGATTAACAATCTATCTTGACAAAGCAAAGCTCAAATCCAACATACAAGCTCCAAAAACTCCAAGCTACAAAACTCAAGAACTTTCCAACTTTTCCAATCTACAAGCTCTAGCCAACTCAATCCAACCTTCCCCGTGAGAACTCCTCTCCTTTTATAGGATGAAAAGGATAGGGTGAGGAGGTTAGGATGATCCCAAGAGATCAGGAATGTGACTCAGATCCAAACCGATCGGAGGCCACCTCACCTCAAAAGCTTCTCTTCTAGAAATGTCGAGAAGATGTTATTTTTCCTTTGTACGAAACACATCGCACCCTTAACACTGAAAAAACTGCAACGACATCACAGGACACTATGGTGCAAACTATGATAATCCTATATTGTTTCACCCTTAACACTAAGCAAGGTCTGATGATCCCTTTTTATAATATTTTTGACAAAGGAAAAGTATAATTTCATCTCTCTGGGAAAATGTATCTTCAATCTTCTTCAGGGATTCAGGCCATTGATCCTTCTCAAACAAAGGATAAGTTTACATCATTAAAGGTCATAGGGGTGACAAAAATAATGTGTAACAGAGAACCCCCCAAAGTATGAAGTTAGAACAGAGTGATAGTTGAAATAATTTGTCGAGTGTGTGTAGGGAACAAGCAACATGTCGGTCGGAAACCTGCCAACAAACAAGGAAATACACTACAATAATATATCATCATTGAGGTAGGCATTCCCATACTCAGAATAAAAATGACTCAAAGATAAATGTCAACATGAAAATATCCATGTCAAGTAATACGGGTCATGGCCATGAAACATGCACTGTGGATCCATGCCTTTATGACTCAAATTTGAACATAGCCACCAAAAATACATTGTGGATCTATGTGTTAAAGAATCAAATTTGAACATATCCACAAGAGATACATTGTGGATCTATGCAACAATACAATCTGAATATACTCCAACGCAACCTGAATCTGTTAGAAAAGATCTAGGGTCTTCATCTCCACCACTCTATAGTATGAATCTAACCATGCGAATACATGCGCTGAAGTCGAACATGGTATAAACCACTTGATTACCGGTCATTAGTGTATACTGTTAACAAGTGCAATGGAAATCACCATTAATGTCAATGACTCCCAAGGTACACTAGTACAATCCAACAGGTGTGAATTTATGAGCTGAAGTCGAACACTCGGTGGAATATACCGATCAGGGGTCAGTAATGAAAACCCACTGTCGAAAGTGAGGAAACTTGCCATTGAAGTATGGAAGTTCCAAGGTACTAATTAGTTTCTAAGTCTAATTCCTAGATAATGAATTGAAATCAACAGGAAAAGACTCGTCACATGAGGGCCTTAATGTATCCCACATCAATGGCATGAAACGGGTAACAATATTTGAAGTAGATTAGAGTAACATGTGATTCAGGACTAACTCGGGGATGGACGACACAATAGAAGGATTAAGGACTATAGAAATGGTCGACACAATAGAAGTCTTTTCAGGTTGAACTTTTATTTGAACATATTGACGACATGACAATTGTCTTGGAAAAACTAACTCAACAACAAGGATCACAAACCAATTTGTAATCTTATAAAGGAGTATGATCAAGATACCGGCGGGTTTACAACCTATACACAAAGCGAGTGAAAGGGTGTCATGTATAAAAGTGACTCTTCCATAGAATACAGGTTTAGATACATTTCTTTCCCAATTTTTCCCCCACCATTTATGGCGAGTACCTCTTTATTTTTACATAATCTTGAGGAGGATAACATATTCTTGAAATTAAGCTCATCCTTTGGATGAGTCCCTCAGAGTATGTTTAACAAACCCTAGGAAGGAGTGGTTTGGTCCCATATGGGTCTTTTTATGTTTGTTTTTTGAGTCGAAAGAAAGAAAACTCAGTGGTTTTTCGTATTTACAGAGTCTGAAAAAAACTTAAAGGAAACTCCAAAATGTCATTTTTTGTAAAGTAGTATGATGAGACCTAAAAAGAGATAAACTACCGCTCAAAAAACGTTTTCTTCAAATACTTTAACGGGCATGAAAAGAACAAGATCGCAGCAATCTTTTCATGTTTAGAGAGTCTGAAAAGAACTTAAAGGTAACTCCATCGGTTTCTTTTTTCGTATAACCTTTACGAGTCCGAAAAAGTGATAAAAATTTGTTCAGTTACATTCTCATTGATTCACGAGCATGAGAAAGAACAAATACTAAGCTTAGGATTGTTAGTTTTTGTTGGATTACTGAGAAGGGGGGTGAATCAGTAACAGCGTACTTATAATCCTTTTTCTCCAAATAATCCAAGTGTTATATCAATGTAGAATTATTATCCAATAATGATCAATACAAAATGATCAATCACACACATACATAGTACACCAGTGTTTTACGTGGAAACCCAAATCGAGATAAAACCACAGAATGCTTTATCTTACATGTCTTGAAGAATTACATTCATTGGAAGCACCAACTTCCTTTGTTTTCCAGCTGCAACTGGAAGGAGGCTCCAACCCCCTAGTTTCTCAGGCTACAACCTAAGGGAAGCTCCAACTCCCCAATTCTTTGGCTACAACCAGAAGGAGGCTACAACCCCCTATGTTCTCTGGCTACAACCAGAAGGTGGCTACAACCAACTGTCCTTTCCCCATCCAACCAACCTGAAGTAGAAGTAGAATGATGGAACCATTATCACACTATCATTGTGAGATATACCACTATAAACATGTACCAATAAACCTGAACCGTGCATCAACCTGTAATCAACCTATACCATAAACAAGTGCATCAACCATGCACCAACCTATACCAAACAATCTGTAATCAACATGTACCATAAACAAGTGAAACCAAACATGTACCAAGTATGTACCAATAATGTTTTAAGTACTCATCAACTATGACTCATCAATATGTACCAACATCATCAACTATACACCTCATGTATGTGCCAACTCATCAACTACTTGTCTCAACCATGTACCCAACTTGTACTTCAACCAAAATCCCTCATCCATTTCATCATCCAAATATGATTTGTAACTCTGTGATAGACCTGGTGTATATAATCAAATACCTGCAAACCTTCCTTAACTTTAACAACAAGAGACTAGCATTTTCATCAAATGTTTCTTTAGTCTCACAAGACTAGTTTTGGATTAGTCAACAACCCTAACTTGAAATAATCATAACTTTGTACCTGTAATGAATAAATATCTGAAACTGATGCACAATGTTCTTCAATGTTTTTTATGCAATTCCTCCAGGTTTCACTACTTGTAACCTCTCAAAAAAGGAGTTATGGCAAAAATGGCACACCTTGCTGAATTATGGCTTATTATAGAGAGCGACCTTGTAGAGCATGCCCCGCATGGAATATTTGTTGAATTGATATGAAAATATTACATAACATACTAAATATGGTACTTTAACCAACACATTTGGTATTATTGAATTTGTATCTGTTATGAATAAGTTATGATGTTTTTACCCTAAACACTTGTTTTTGACTAGTTTCAGGACTAGCCACAAACCCTATTTTCCAAGGAGTGTAACTCCAAAAATAAAAAAAACCCACAAGCTGAATTTTTTATCATAGATACTTGGATATGTTTCCTCAATGGCATATAAATTTCATGGTCTGAATAATTATATAAAAAACGTTCTTGCGAAAATGGTGAGATGACCTGAAAAAAAAACATTCCTTAGAAAGCATCATCAAACGAATTTATCCTTCCTTGAATTCCGGCCTTCTTTTCTTCACTTTCCTCAGAAATTAATCTTAGATATCCTTTGGTTACCTCATACGCCTATAGGTATTCAATATTCTCAAGTGTTTCTTAAATGAGAGAGCCTTGCCTCTTATTTATCCTCTCCAAATAGCTTCCTTAAAAACATCTTCTAGGTCACTTTGTCCACTTTCCTTATTTTAGGGTTAACCCACTTCTAATTTTTCCATTAAATTTATTATTGAATTAATTTATTTTGTATTCAATTTGAATTATAGTACACTCATCACTTCACTTTATTATTTATCTTTTAAAATCTCTTAAACCACTTTGACTACTTTGACCTTTTGGGGCTTCTAGATGACATATGAGGGTCCTCCAACTTCGTAAGGCCATAACTCTCAAACCGTGAGGAGTTATGTGATGTTCCACATACCACTAGAAATGGAATGAAATGGAATGAAATGTAATATCCATATATAATATTATTACCTGAAAATATATCAAAAATCATACCATTATCCATCAAACAAACTTGGGTCCATTACCCAAACCTGGGTTCTCCAACTTCTCATGGCCATAACTCTCTAACTGTGAGGAGTTATGTGACATTCCACATACCACCGGAAATGGAATGAAAAGAAATATCCATCTAGGATAGTTTCACTGATAAATTCACTGGAATTCATATCATTATTCCACAAATAAGCATGCGTTCTCTAACCATACTTCTAGGATAACTCAATCCACAAAGCGTCTTCCCGTGAGGGTTTTCACCATAAGGGGACCACTTTGGAGTTCATCCATTTCTACTTATTATCAACCATGACAAGACAATAATGATTCATATTTACATCAAACAATATTGGTTTCATTACCCAACCTTTGTGCTTCGGGGCTTTCTTCAAGGGTTGACATCAATGACAACCAACCTTCATCAACAATCTCCCCCTTTGGAATTGATGGAAACACTCTGATGCAATATTGAAATCATATCACTCATGCTCCCCCTGGAACCATGCCTCTATCCTCTGCCTCTGCCCTCTACATCTAATAAATATCTCCCCCTTTGTCATCAATGGCAAAGGTATATTTCCATTCGGTGTTGCTCCCCCTGACTGAATTATCCTCTTATGGTGCTTCCTCGTGTAAATATAAGACATATAAGATAAGCATTCAAAAAGAATTCATTTTGGAGTAGAAATAACTACAAGTCTCTGGAAAATATATTCAAAGGATTCCCATGGAAGTGGTTTTGTGAAGATGTTTGCCACTTGTTCTTTTGTGCCCACATACTCAACTCGGATTTTCTTTTCTGCAACCTGCTCCCGTAGAAAGTGATACTTTATTGGAATGTTCTTCGTCTTGGAGTGCATCACCAGGTTCTTGAAGATACTGATGGAGATTGTATTATCACAATAGATTGGAATGGGATCATCATACTCAACCTGTATATCTTTCAGAGTTTGTTTCATCCAAAGAACCTGTGTACAACATGATGTTGCTGCAATATAATCTGCCTCGGTTGTAGATAAAAATACTGATGATTGTTTCTCGCTTAGCCATGATACTAAAAAATTACCCAAGTAGAATGTTTCTCCACTGGTGCTTCATTGGTCATCAATACAACCTGCCCAATCTGCATCTGTGTAGGCAATAAGTGATAGATCATTTCCTTTTGGATACCATAATCCAAACTCTTCTATTCCTTTAATATATCTGAAAATCCTCTTCACTGCTAACACATGTGACTCCTTTGGTGTTGCTTGAAATCATTCCACCTGTCCAACTTCCTACATTACATATGGTTTGGATGTTGTCACATATAGTAGGTTTCCAATCATTGACCTGTATTGCCTCTAATCTGTAGACTTCGAATCATTATCTTTGTTAAACTTGCAACTGGTTTTCATGGGAGTGATAACTAGTTTGCAATCTTCCATTCTGAACCTCTTTAGCATTTCTCTTATATACTTGGTTTGATAAATAAATATTCCTTGGTTGCTTTGACATATATGAAGTCCCAAAAATAAGGATAGTTCTCCAAGTAACAACATTTCAAATTCATTACGCATATCTTTTGCAAATTTCTGTCTTAACTTGTCATCATCACTACCAAAAATAATATCATCAACATAAACTTCAATTAATAAAATATTACCTTCACTTACCTTGATGTACAAGTTGTTGTTTTCACTTCCTTTTCTGAACCCTTCCTGCTGCAGATACTTATCCAGTCTAGAGTACCATGCTCTATGAGCTTGTTTTAGACCATACAAGGCCTTCTTTAATTTACACACATAATCTGCGTTCTCTGACAACTGAAATCCTTTTGGTTGTTCAATGTAGACTTCTTCTTCAAGTTCCCCATTCAGAAAAGTTGATTTTACGTCCATCTGATATACTTTAACATTTTTGGAGCATGCATAGGCTAAAAGAAATTAGATTGCTTCCATTCTAGCAACTGGGGAAAATGTCTCTTCAAAGTCGATTCCCTCAATCTGTGCATATCCTTTACATACCAATTTAGCTTTGTTCCTTGTAACTTGTCCATATTCATTTAATTTATTCCTGAAAACTCATTTTGTGTCGATCACATTCTTATTCTCTGGTCTTGGAACCAGTTCCCAAGTGTCATTTTTCTCCATTTTATCCAATTCTTCATTCATGGCCTTATTCCAAAATTCATCCTTGTTGGCTTCTTCAAAATAGTTTGGTTCAATTGTAGATAAGAGTGCTAGGTGTGTTTGTTCTGGTGAATGGATTTTTCTTCTAGTCTCAACTCCTGCATCTTTGTTTCCAATAATCTGATCTGAAGGATGATTCTTCTCTACTCGTTTGCTAGGTGTCTTTGGAGATACTTGTTGAACTTGCTCTTCTGTTTCTATCAGATTCTCTTCGTCTTCCTCTTCTTCTTCGTCTTCCTCTTCTTCTTCTTCGAAAATTTGTTCCATTGATTTGTTTTCTTCTTCCTTTGATTCTGATCTGTCTGTTTCATCAATTGTTACGTTGATGCTTTCCACAACTTTGTTCAATATTAGATTGTAACACTTTTATTCTTTCCTTGTACTTGAGTAAACAACAAGTAATCATTTTTCCACACGAGAGTAAAACTTTCCCATTCTTCCATCTTCTCTTTTGATGTAGCATTTGCTTCCAAAAACTCTGAAGTGTTTCACATTTGTTGGTCTTCCTTTCCATAGCTCATAGGGAGTGTTGGCAAATTCAGTGGATAGAATGCAGTGATGGTTGTTGTCATTAATGGCAACAGTAGAGACAGTAGGATAAGAAGGATAAAACCCCGTGGGGATTTGTAAGTAAAAGCTCAAGAGGAACAGCCTTGAAGAAAACGCGCACAGCAAGAGCTTACAGAAGAAAAAGGAAGAAGAGTCAGTGACCGTTGGATCCCATCCAAATTTCCTGAAAGAACCAGGACCGTCAGATCTGTAGAAGCTGCGAGAGAGATAAACTCATCAGAGAATCGGGGATCACGAGTTCAAAGTGCAAAGAACACTTAACATTGAAAACCCCGAAATCGCGATATGCGATTTCGCAATTTAATCGCAGCCGTTAAAATCAAGCAGGGATATGGACCGTTTACTTGTATGGACACGTGGCAGCCAGGAGGCCTCATCGGCAATTCGGGGATCGGGATTTCATAAGGCAAATTTCACTCTACAACGAAATCCCCGATTTCGCGATATGCGAAATCCCGACGGAATCTGAACCGTCAGATCAACATCGACTCTAATCCACGTCAACAGACCACGTCAGCTAAGCGACACATGGCACAAACAGGTAGTGACAAGTGTCAGACAGATTCAACACTTCAGGCTCATACAAGTAATGAATAAGAGTGACACGTGGCAATATTTAATACGTGTCGAATCATGTGTGATGACAGCGCAGAGGACAGGTGGCATCGGAGTTTCGGGGATCGGGATTTGATATGTCAAGAAAACAATGCATCAAGAACTCCGAAATCGCGAAATGTGATTTCGCGAAGTGATCATAGCCGTTGGATAAGAATGAATCTGATCTGTAGATCATAGCCCTGTTCGGAGTTTCGGGGTTCGAGTTTTGGTATTGACAAAAACCTTGAACATCATACATCGCGAAATC